>JBBIGC010000152.1:3190828-3202467 GCA_037576955.1 Lepidarchus adonis | reverse complement strand
GTCTGCCCCCTCTGGCCTGGCAGGGTACTGCGGTGTCTTGGTGCTCGCCTGCCCCCTGGCGAGCCCACGTTACAGTTAATAAGACCAGCTATGTTATACGGGTTAGACGGATGTTTATCATTTTGTTTTAGTCCAGAATTTATACAATTAAAAATGATTTGCAAACTACAGATCCTGTGCGGATTTAACTGGATGTTAAAGAACTAACTTGTTCTTTGGTACTTTTACTTAATGATGTGTCTGCACTTATACAGAGCCATACATTGGTGTCTAATGCAATTTGGTGATTTCTCTACTTAATACACCTGTTCATCTTCATTTTTTTAGAGGAACTACCCAACTATGCTGGACATGGGCCCTTACAGATCAAAGTTCCCACTGCTGCCAGAGAACAGTCAGCTTTGACTGTTAAAGAACCATGTTCAAAAATGAGATCAAATCAAGAGAAATTAGTGTTTACTTCTAATTCTCTACATGCATTTAGATAAACCTGCGCAACCTTCAACTCTCCAGAAGCAGAATGACATGGTGCTGAGCTCCCATGAATGAAAACAGAGTTTTGGAAGCACTGCTAATGGACTCGCCTCAGGTCAGGCCAGAATGAAAGACTTGAGTGTGAAAAGACTTAAGGTTAAAGTCTATGATTATTCTCTATGAATAAACTGAATGAAATAAATAACATTTATTTCCCTGATTTGATGGCTTTTTCAGCCAAGGTGCTTCAATGCTACCAAAAGAAGTGCAAATATGAGTTTGAAAAATGATATTTATTACACACGGTGATGTTATTTACAGGTAATACTTAATATAAATGATGAAAGGAATTTTTAATCTATTTTTCTTTAAATGCTATAAACAAGCACTGTCGCCTCACAGCGAGAATGTCCTGGGTTCAGTTCCCGGGTCGACCACAGGTGCCTTTCTGAGCAACGGGTGCTCTGGGTTCCTCCCACTGTCCAGAGGCTTGTGGTTTAGGTTGACTGGCTTCTCTAAATGGCCCATAGGTGTGTGTGTGTGTGTGTGTGTGTGTGTGTAGGGCTGTCTCTATCCCTGGTTTTCTAAGGGGTGGACCCCGCCCTTACCTGTAGCCAGCTGTGATCGGCTCCAGCTTCCCCATGACGCAGAAGTGGTTTGTAAAATGCATGAATAAAGATGATTTTAGCTTTTTCCTTCAGATTCAAGTCCTGATGTTTGCTTATTTTTGCTAGTTTTTGCTTGTTTTTGCTTGTTTTATAACAAGAAAGCACATTTTGTCCCTAATCACATCTACTGTGGCTCAAAATAGAATGTTTACCTACACTGGGTTTTCATCTTCTTGGATTTTAGGCAGACGTCTGACTCAGTAGCATTCCTTTTCAGTGGAGATTGACATTGCATTTATTTATTTATTTATTTATTTAGTGACAACCTGTCATGTGTCAAATGGATATCCATCTTTATGGAAGAGCTATGTGAGGATAGAGCCATCTGTCAGGATATCATCACAAAAAGAGTATATGTATTGACAGCAAATTGATTAAAATGATTCAAAATTATTGGATTGTAAGTAACAATAATGCACATGAAAACTGAGAACATTTACAAACAGTTAAAGTTACTGTGGCATAACAACATGGAGGATATACAGCAGGTGAAATAAATATTGAACACATCTACAAGTAAATATATTTCTAATGGTGTTATTGGCAATTTTCAGTGATCAGTAACAACCCACATATACAAAGAAATCAAACCATAAGCGTTATGTGTATTAAAATTGAATTACATAGGTTAAAAGTATTGAAGACGCTGAAATTTATTCATTACTTCGTACAAAAGCCTTTGTTGGTGATGAAGCTTCAAGATTCCTTCTGTGTGGAGAAACTAGTCTACAAAAACCGTCTTCAAATTCTGAAGCTTTTATGGGCCCAACTCTGAGCTTTAGTTCTTTCCATAGGTTTTCTATAGGATTCAGGTCAGGTGATTGGTTGGGCCTTTCTAGCAGCTTTATTTTCTTCTCTTTTCTTTTGGGATGATATGCAGTGAATTTTGATCTCCAAACATGGTGTGTATTACAGCATCCAAAGAGCTAATTTTGATCTCATCTGACCAGACAATATTCTCCCAGTGTTTCCCAGGCTTGTCTAGATGTTCTTCAGCAAACTTCAAATGTGCTTCAACATGCTTTTTCTTCAGGAATGGATTCTTGCATGGTGAGCATGCATACAGGCCACGGCGGTTGGGTGCATTACTTATTGTTTTCTTTGAAACAATTGCAGCTGCTTATTCCAAGTCTTTCTGAAATGCTCCAAAAGTGGCCATTGGACAACTCTTCTGATTGGACACTCCTTTGTCTGAAATCTTCTGGGGAACATCTGGTTGTGGCTGGTTTATGGTAAAATTATATTCTTTCCATAGTTTGGAATTATGTTCCCCCAACAGTGCTCACTGCAACCTTCAGTAGTTTAGAAATTCTTCTGGAACCAATGCCATCAATATGTTTTGCAACAATAAGTTTGTGAAGGTCTTCCTGTCATTCTTGTGTCACCATGGTAATGAGACGCTTTTTTAGCCTTCATCTGAGACTGAAGCAGCTGATATTAATTTGCAGAAGTGGCAGTATTGCTTTCTAATTACTTAGAGATTTCAGCTGGTGTCATGACTTTCCATCCTTTTTGCACCTTCCTTTCTTCATGTGTCCAATACTTTTTCCCTGTGTCGTTCCATTTTATTACACCTAACAATGCATGGACATTATGGTTTGATTTCTTTGAATGTGTGGTTAGATGGTTGTTACCAACATCTGGTTTAATTTTTGTGTCAATAGCTCCTTTAGAAATATATTTGCTCAGAAAGTTGTTGACATGTTCAATACTTATTTTATGTACCCTAGTTAATAACAGATCTTGTCTAGAACATCAGAATAACCAGAATTGCTACTATATAGATATGGTCATATAATAAACTATTGACACTCCATTAAAAATACGTTTTTTTTTATTAGGAAATGATAACATATTGATGTCTAACTGTGTTTCTTTTTATCTATGCAAATAAACAACAATAATTTACCTTAATTTATTCATGAAACAAAATATATCAACAAAAAATGGAAAAAAGCAGGAAAAAGATAAGACACCCTAACGTTTAAAAGCCAGTGTTACTTCCTTTGGCTGAAATAACTGCAGTGAGACGCCTCCTGTTGCAATCTACCAGCCTCTGACATTGATCTGAGAAAAGTTTACCTCACTCCTCAAAGCAGAATACTCTAAACTGTGAGATGTCTGAGGTTTTTTTTGCATGTACATTTAATAATTCATTCATTCAGATCTAGGAGGTTTTATTTTTGTGTTTCCTTATATATATATATATATATATATACTTGCTTTACTCATTGATTGCTGCTACATTGAATTTGACCCAAGCTTTTGGTGGCTAGATTGAGCAAAATAATACTAAAAGTATTTTTTGTGGAAGTGAGGTAGTTTAGTAAAAGTCACATATAGGTGACGAGGGCATGTAAACCAGGTAAGCAATCTGTCACAGAGCAGCTGCTCTTCACCGCTGTCTGTATACATATTTATCTGCTTAAACCCCATTAAACATAGCAACAATAATAATAATAATAACATAAACAATGAAAAATAACAACAATAAAATGCTTGTAATATTTTAAATATGGCAACAATAAAACAATATTAACAAAAACAAAATAGCTTTTTAAATAATGATATAATTGAAATAATAAACAACCACAGCAACAATAAATAACAATAAAAGTATACATATTTAAAAATAAGAACAAAAACAATAATAATAACAACAATAACAATTTTAAAAATAGCAACAACAACAACAATAAAATAATACATATTTAAAAATAACAACACAAACAATAATAATAACAACAATAACAATTTTAAAAATAGCAACAACAACAGCAATAACAATAAAATAACATAAAAGCAACACATGTTTGGCTTAGTTCCAGAGACTTTATTGTATCTGAGTGAATCTGACCGAGAGGGCCAAGTGAGTAGCCTTCATACTGGAGAAGGGAGGAAGTGCAGATAGACTGAGAGAGACTGACAGAGACAGCGAATCACACTCTCGCTCCACTGTCCTCAGGGGGATATGGTAATGTGGTTTCCCTGCTGTCTATTAAGATGCCTGAACCGTCTCTCAAACGCACACACGCACACATGCGGCCATGGTGGTCTAAGTGATCTGGCATTTGTTGCTGTGCTTCTCTTTTCCAGCAATTTCTATGTGTTTCTCACTTTGTTAAGGGCTCGGTATTGATCCATGGAGATTAGGCAGTGGCCGCCTTCGCGTGGCCTATCGAGCGAGGTATTGCGTCTCTTGCTTTTGCTTTCGCCAGACAACACTTAATGCAAAATGTACAAGATGTGTAAGATGTAATTTAGATCCATTTGCTGTTTGTCATGTATCAAACAGTTTGCAACATAATGGTGTGGTTTTAAAAGGCAGTAGAGAAACTGTGCATTGTCCATTAAAAACCAAGATGGAAAGGCAGCGCTGCTGGACATTAAATCAATAGTTCTTTTTTAGTCTGAAGATATCAGAATAACCACAGCAGATACTGCAAATGAAGGAAACGAAGAGTGGGTCTCATACACTGTCTCAGTGTGTGCTTTAACTGAACGGGGGGTGGATTTCTGGGGCTGTATCATTGTTCTCATTGAAGCACAGTCAATTTGGATTAAAATGGGGAGATTCACTGCGTGCAGAAAGTCTTTCTCCTGAATAAAAATACAATCATTTGAAACTGAACAAATACCGCTCCAAATGGCCTTCATACATCCTAAAAACGAGCAATTGGGCAATAGGAATGGAAAGCATTTCCTGCCATCGGGGGGTGGCAACCACAACTGCATTTTTCAAACGTGTCGATTGAGTTCGGCTGATTCAGTCTGACAGGTACATCAAGGCATGAAGTTGAGCTCGCAGGGCTCTGAAACCTCAGGAAGGGGAAGAGCTCAGGCCTGGGCGCTAAATTTAGGCTCTCAAATGTCAACTGAAATGAAGGGCTTGTTGCTCCTCTCCGCAGTGAGCCTCAGAAGTGGAGGAGAGAAGTGAATGTGAAGCAATAGCAGCAGTAGGGCCTCCAGCCATCAGGCAGATGGATGGATGAGAGTTGGATGCTTCGGAGCCAAGGCTGTAGCCCTGCTATAGGACAGAGTTGTCAGAATGCCAAGTTAGAAGGTGACTCTTTTTGCTCTTTGTTTGTCACATCAGGTACAGCAACGCTTATGTCAAGCATGCCCTTAAAAATAAAAGTGCCAAAAAATCTTTGGATTGATGCCGTGTCCAATCTTATCCACAAAGGAGCAGCTGTGGCTGCAGGTTTCCATTCAAACGAATCTGGAAAACACACAATCAATTGTTTGAAGACTAAGACCAGCGGATTAAAAGAACAATCAGGAGTGCCCTTCCATGTTTGAATGGAGAAATCCACAGCCTTGGGTCAATAAGATTGGACACCCTCAATGGAAAAGCACTTTTATACCTAGAGAACCCTTCAATGGATGAGTCATTGCCATAAATGACATCAAATGTGTGAAAAATGGTTCTATCCAATCCAAGAACCATCTATGAAACATTACTACAGAAGAATTGTGGAATTTCTGGATGTTGAGGCTTCAACAATAGTGTTGGAATGAATTTCATTTCATTATTGGGGGTAAGAGCACTTCAGCATGATGTCTGCTTCTGGGAATCAAACCCACAACTCTTCCATCACAAACCCAATTTGCTAACCGTAGGCTAGGGTTAGCACCCTGGCCGCTCTTCTCCTGATGTTTTAGAGCCCCTTGAGCTCAACTGTCCCATTGAAGCCTCATTTGGGAACTAATATTGGTTCTTTGATCCATTAGTACCTACCTTTGATTTTGTTTTAATTATTTTATTTTAATTAAACTGTTTAATTTGATTTTGTTGAGAGATAATCAGCATTTGTCCTGTACATACAATGAATTGACGATTAAATAAACTGTGAATCTTGAATCTTGAAACCGTTCCTTAATTTTTAGATTGGTACCAACATTGCTATGTGGCAGTAAAAACACTTGAGTAGCAGATGGAGCATTGACTTTCTGAAAGAATCATTGTAAATGGAATCAGACAGACACACAGACAGAATAAGACATAACTCAGGACCAGGTCTGTCTAAATGTGACCACCATTTGGTTCTCACTAAGCTTAGGAAACTGTGCTATTGGGGATCTTGTTTAAAAATGCCAAACATTCAGTACATCGATGCTATATTCGTTCTGCGTATGAAATTCCCAGAGGTCCACGCTGCTCTGGAGAAGATACCATAAATTTGACTGAGGCCACAAATCATTTTTAATGAATCCCACTGTTCCCTTGTATCCCACACCAAGCCTGCTGCCCCCCGTCGATTTTCAAAAACAGAACAAAAATGAGACTCCTGTCATACTTTGTGTTGCTAAGTGGTTTTAGGCGTTATGAATGATCTGATAAGGGGCTACAGGCCTCCTGCCGGGGGCTAAATTCATTGCTTGTTTCAAGTCTGAATGTGGTTTTGTTTCCCCCCTGCAAAGTAAGCCCAACTTTTGCACTTGGCTCATTTTCACATGGTACTTATCTGGATATTAAAGATAATAGCCTTCATTTCCCTTTGGAGCATTTGTATTCAAGAATACACCAGCCGTTAGAGAAGGCGGCTTTCTGCCATCTCATTACTTCACACTGGTGCTTAAAGCATATAAACGCCCCTCACAGCTCGGCTAAGCAGCACAGAAAAAGTCGGACAAATAAGAGCGCAAACCAACCGTGAACGAGCAAGAGACTAAAAGGCACAGGATGTCCCGCGTTGGTGAGATCTGGAAGCCGAAATGAATCGCACGTTCATTTAAAAGTCATTTGAAGTCTTCGTCCCAGAGAATGGGCCCAGTGGCGCTGTTCCTCTCGTTATTAATTCTGAGCGTGTGCTGAGTCCCATTCATCTTCAGGTACAGAGGGAGGGGGACGGTCATTTGTAAGGAGGAAGAGTTAAGCACAGCTTCTCCTTAGAGAGATGAAACGCATACCTGTCCTAGCACCTTCACTCGCTAAAGCCTAATGGCTCTGAAAGGGTCATTATAAATCGACATAACGCTTTCATCATAGAGCAAAATAAAAATTCTGCTTCAAAATAAGTATTTGTCAATTACATTTGTTTTCATGAACCATTTCTGTTAGAATGCAGAATGTTCTGATTAATTTTTCCAAACCTATGCTACCCTTTATTATTTTCCATTGTTTTGAGCTAGGAATCACTTGTAAAGTTCTGGGAGAATGCATCTCATTGGGAGCAATGAATAATTCTCAGAGATCTAGTCTTCTACCCTAGATCAGATGCATGCATGATATATGTTGTGAGTGCAGCAAAGTGATCTGAGCTATAAGGATGCTCTAGAAACTCTTACATTACAAGAGTTGTATGTAGCTATTCCCATATGTGGGAATCTTTAATGTGTACAGTACTTTGCTTAAGTTTATGCGCAGATGCAAATTCTTTAAAGCCAGAAAAACATGAAAGAGAATTTCCAGGCATCAGTTTGTGCCCTAAAGCTCAAGTACACTTGAGTTATGCAACAAGACAATGATCCAAAACACTCCAGTACATTGACTCCAAAAATGGCTCCAAAAGCAATCACGTTTTTGGAGTTGCCTAGTCAAAGTCGGGAGTTAAATAAATTGAATAATACCTCCAATGTGGCTGAATTAAAACAAGAGTAAGACATAATTCCACCTCAACAATGTGCAAGAGTCATTGGCAGTTATTGCAAATGCTTGATTGCAGTTCTTGCTGCCAAGGGCGACACAAGTTATTAGATTCAGGGGGGCATTACTTTTTCACAGGGCCAGGTAGAGTTGGATAGCTTTTCCCTTTAATAAATGAAATCATCATTTAAAAACGGCACTTTGTATTTACTCAGGTTATCTTTGTCTAATATTAAAACGTGTCTGATTGTCTGAAACAAGTGTGACAAATGTGCAAAAAAAAAAAAATAATCAACCATTTTTTCTAAAAATCATATGTCAACCAGACATTTTATCTTATTCTACCTGAATTATGGTGAACATTCCAAAACAAGACTGTGGTGTAAGTCTGCTCTTAATCATCATATATGGTTTGAAAAATGAACGTGTCTAGTTTGGGTCACACAGAAGATCCCAATCCCAGCTGACGGCAGATTTCACCCTGGACACGAGGCCAACCCTTCACAGGGCAACACAGTGATGGACAACCATTCACACACACAGGTTTAGAGAAGCCAGTCAACCTTTTTTTTTTTTTTTTAATGTATTTTTTATTGAAATTATGCATAAGGTGCACAATATACATTTCCTCTATACATACATCAACTCTTCAAAATAAGTAACCCCTTATACATGCCATCCTGGTCTACAATAATAATATGATTGAGAATACAAAAAAAAGAAGAGGGAAAAAAAAAGGAAAAAAAAAAGGGAGCAGAAAAAACATTACCAGCATATACGAAAAGGGAATGATTTGTACTATAAATGTTTTCATTGATTTGGAAAGATGAAGTCAGGCCTGCAGGAAATCATATATGCAAATGGTCGCATCTGTAGGTAACGATATAAATCTAGTTTTTCCAATTGGTAAAGCCAGGCAACCTTAACCACAAGCCTTTGGACAGTGGAGGAAAACCAGAGCACCCAGAGAAAACCCCACCCAAACACCACCCACACAGCGACCGATCCAGGGAACGAACCCAGGGCTTCTTGCTGTGAGGTGACTGTGCTAACTGTGCTAACTGTGCCATCCATGAGCGTACTACTGTAGATCTCTGAACATCTTGTCTTTGAACTCCAGCTTCTCATTTTTTCATTTCATCTTGGCTTCATACTTGATGCTCACTTCTATATTTTTGGAGTGGAGCTCATCTGCTGTGTCCCTGATCTTCTCCACCTTTTCCATTTTGTGCTTCACATTTTGATGGCCATCCACTAGCCTCATTTAAGCTTTCAACTCTTTAAATCTTCTCTCTTTCTTTTATTCTGTTCATCGTCTCGGTTAACAACCACTGGTTTGTGTGATTGATGTGATCCTGGAACCTCTTCCATCCTGTCTGGATGTGTGTGTGTGTGTGTGTGTGTGTGTACAGTATCTCACAGACGTCAGCACACCCCTCACATTTTTGTAAAAATTTTATTCTCCCTTTTCATGGGACAACACTGAAGATATGACACTTTCATGCAATGTAAAGTAGTCAGTGTACAGTTTGTATAACTGTGTAAATTTGCTGTCACCTCAAAATAACTCAACACACAGCTGGCAACCCCTAAGTGAAAATGTCCAAATTTTGCCCAATTAGGCATTTTCCCACCCCAATGTCATGTGACTCATTGATGTTAAAAGGTCTCAAGTGTGAATGGGGAGCAGGTGTGTTAAATATGGTGTTATTGCTCTCACACTCTCTCATACTGATCACATGGCACCTCATAGCAAAGAAAAAGTGGGTGGGAGTTTCAGCCTGTCAGTGCTCAGACCATATGTCGCACACTGCATCAAGTTGGTTTGCATGGCTGTTGGGCCAGAGGGAAGTCTCTTCTGATGCACAAGCCCTCAAACAGATGGCTGAAGACAAGCAGACTAAGGACAGACAAGGTTCTAAAACCATGTCCTGTGGTCTGATGAGACCAAGATAAACATATTTGCCGCCACACACACTTGGCACCATTTGAAGCAATCAGGTGAAGCGTACAAAGACAAGTGTGTCTTGCCTACAGTCAAGCATGGTGGTGGGAGTGTCATGGTTTACATCTGCATGAGTGCTGCCGGTGCTGGGAAGCTACAGCTCATTGAGAGACCATGAATGCCAGTGTATATTATGACATTCTAAAGCAGAGCATGATTCTCTTCCTTCAGAAACTGAGCCGCAGGGCAACAACTGCAACAACAAGAATATATATATATATATTATATATAAAATGCAACTTTATTTTGTGAAAAGTTTAATGCAGAACAAATAGTGAAACCGAAGAAAAAATAAAGTGTATAATCATTTTAATGCCATTTTATCCTGTTAAAGTTTATAGGACTATATCTTTATAATCCATATAAATTCCTATATAGTTTCTACTCTGAAGCATTCCAATCCATATGTATTTCATGGAAAGCCGCTTTCTCAGGCTGAAGGATGTAAAAGATGAATAGAAACCCTTTTCCTCGCAGCGGGAAGGACTTTTAAGTTGTGTGTAGTCTTTGACATAAATAAAAAGCTTTTATCTAAATAATGATTTTCCACACAAAGAATGAGTCAGAAGAGCATTTTGATATTAAAAAGGAGTGTCTGGCTGGAGCCGAGGACAATGCATTCTCACTGGCAATCCATGTTTTTGGTGTGAGAGGAGGTTCTTTCCTCCAACAATCCCATTACTTCTCTTATTGTGTCCCTGAGATCCTTCACCCTGCGTTTTAATTTAAACACTGTATATTGTGATATACATTTCAGATTCGCTATTTGAACCAGGAATTACTCTCTATGATTTGAAAGCTAGTCACATTGCACTTTTTCTCTTACTCTCAGATTAAATCCAGGTCAATATCTAAATCAGCATAAACATTTTACATACAACCCATAATTCTGAGAACCCATAAAGAAACGTTACACCTCTTGTAAAGTTGTCATATTTGTATTAAACTTTTGCCATCTAATTTCAAAATTGCTTGGAAAGAGCCATTTGAAATAAGATAAGATAAATAAGATAAGAAGAACTTTATTTATCCCAAGGGAAATTCTCTCGTCTTAGACATTATATAGAAATATTTTGTCTTAGATCTGCCATAGAAATGTAGCTTTTACAGAATGGGAATAAAACTGGAGCTTCTAGCCTTCTTGATTGGAATGCTGTGTTCATGTAAGGTTTGCTGGAGTTGCCAGACCAGATTTGTTGTTTTTAGCTTCCTGTGGGGCTTATGTGGGAGAATAACAAGGTGTGAGAATTCTTTCTTGGTCTCTAATGGAAACAGTTTGTAAGTAAAAGGTTTCATTCTCCCTGTGTAAGACCCTAGCATTGACTTTGGCCTTGTGTGTCATCAGAAGCAGGGGGCAGAAGTGGACTATTATTCCTCTACTAGACCATGCACCTTGGCCACTGCATGTCAGAGCTTATTCCTCCAAGTCCTATTAATAAGTGCATAGCTCACGGTCTAATGGAAACTGTGCAGGTCTTACATAACAGAGGAAAATGATCTTTCATCCGCCAGCCCTCCTCCTCTTCACACTGGCTTGATTCGAGTAGAATTCTTTATTGTGGTTGCATTAGGCCGAGACGGATGGGTCTGGGGCAAGAGATGGATTTTTCTGGTCCTCTGGCACAGAATGCTATGTAATGTGCTAATGGACTCTATGGCAGCTCAGACTGGACTATGAGTTTACTCTGTCTCAAACTTTGATATCCCTCCTCAATCTGACTGAGTCCTTCTGCTAAGTCAGCATATTCTGGACAGAAGGAGGTCAGGAAGAGGGACAATCAAAAAGGGCACCGTGTGTAGGGCAGCATGGTGGTACAGTGTTTAGCGCAGCATGGTGGTACAGTGTTTAGCGCAGCATGGTGGTACAGTGTTTAGCGCAGCATGGTGGTACAGTGTTTAGCGC
>JBBIGC010000152.1:3142763-3155590 GCA_037576955.1 Lepidarchus adonis | reverse complement strand
GTCCAGACTGTAATGTTTTGTGTTTACCTGTGGGGGCAGTAATGAGTCAGTCCAGACTGTAATGTTGTGTGTTGACCAGTGGGGGCAGTAAGGTGTCTGTAAGCTGTGGGGTTTGATGTTGATCCTTCATTGATTGCTCAGTTGTCTTTATTAAAGCCGAACCTTGACGTCCTTTTGTAAAGTTTCTCCTGATACGGCGACATTTGCCGAGAAAACATCGCCCCCTACTGGGTTCACCCTCTGATTGCTCAACGTGTGTAATAAAAAAGCTTTTGTGTGATCTATGAATAAATGCAAAGTTCTTATTTCATAAGCAGAACCTTTAGAAATCATGAGACGTGAATTGGCAGAAGCTCAGATGCCCCCGGGATTGGAAATTTTCAGCTTTATCATAATGAATCATCAAATACATCATTTATGAAACTGTTATAGGTTGTTACCACCCAGTTACACAAGCTGATAAATGCTTCCTCCAACAACTGGGTTGGCTTCACTGTTACTTATGCATGGCACTCTCTAGAGGTGAACTGTCCTACTTCTGTTTCAGAGGGGATAAAATAAAGGCAGATGGATCTTGGCGATTGCCTGAGGCCTTGTTCTGCGAGAGGAGGCACGCTGAGTTGAAGAGGACACTCGTAACACTATGGATATAACCATCATAATGCAGTGCCATGCCGTAAGGGAGAGGCATTTAACAAAGTGACAATGGAAAGCTTCACCTGACCTGTTTGCCTCCACACTGCATTGTTCCTTCTCAGAGTGGGAAGAGGAAAAAACATCCAGAAGTGTTTCGTTTTCCACTTTAAGTGCCGTGTGATGAATTTTATGCTGTTTGACATAAAGAAGTCCTTCATTTTTCTTTGATTTTAATGAACACTATCTCTCTTTTCATTTTTTTGTAATTAAACTGGCCAAGAAACACCAAACTGGGATAAAAGAAGCAGTGCTAGCCACAGGCGACTGATGATTACACTTCTGTCAGCTTAGCATCACTTCTACCAGAGATATTTGCACTCAACCACACTGCAGTTGACAAGTTTTTTTTATGTGTCTGCAATAAAGAAACAACTCGCTACAGCGAAATTTGGCAGAAGTGTGTAAAACTGCAGTGTGAAATTTGTTAGCTTGTAAACTAGCTAGTAACTTGACACAGGAATGATTTACAGGTTTTTACGGTTAAGTGAATGTTTATACATTAAAATTCATGGTGGATGCATTTGTTCAATTTTCAAATTGTTTTTCCAGTTTGGGTCGTGAGGAAGCTAGAGCCCATCCCTGCTGACTATGTACACAAGTCAGGGTTTGCCAACCCATCAGAGGGCAACACAGAGACAAACAACAATGGCTTCTCTAAACTGCCCATAGGTGTGATGGTGTGTGCAGTCAAACTAAACCACCAGTGGAAAAGTGGGAGGAAACCAGAGGGGACCAATGTAAACGCAGGAAGTGATTGCGAACTCCAAGGATCAAACCCAGGACCTCCTTGCTGTGAGGTGACAATATTAATCACTGCACCACCATGACATTAACATCGGCTGCCTTGTGGAACCAAAACAGCACATCCTACAGCATTCACGATCTTGGAGATCTTCTCCTTTGAAGAAGACTCAGACTCAAATTCAGGTTAAGATTATACAGAATTTGATAAGTTACTGTATACCCTTACATATGAACCGGATTATTGTCAATAATCAATAACTGGTTTCTTCTGACCAAAAATGACCACACCCCCAGCCTGAAGGGCCCAGTCTCTGGATTGTAGATGTCGATGAGTCCTGTCCATTTGGGGTGGGATAGAGCAGTTTTGGCACAAACCTTTTGGAGATATAAACTTTTTGCCAAAAATTTGGCCTATGAATTCTAAATTTTGTTTTGTTGTTTTTTTAAATGAGTGAGTATCCCTTGCCTGATTTAATGTGTTATTGTTATTAGAGCACCAGCTCAACAGCCGCTGGGTATTTGGGTTTATTCCCTGTAGCATTGTTAATAGCAATATTGGATTATTTTTGGGGAACACAAATCTTATAATGTGGGCAACTGAACAGCAAAAATGTGTTAAATGTCGAGATACACGTTCATTTGCACTGAATTTGAAACATTTTCATGACATTTTCTTCCATTTCTCTACTTATGCACTGATTTCTGGCTCTGACGTTGATTCAACATGTTCAGTGGTCACAGCCACTCTCTGACAGTCTAATGGTCAGCAGTTGGTCTGTTTTGATTAGCATGCCTCATTCAAACTGTCACTCAAGTTCAGTTAAGTTCAGAGTGGTAAACTGCTAAGTTTGTCCTTAACTTTTCTTTGTGAGGTCTAGACATTATTAAAGGTCACAGTAATACATTTGCTCCCTGTCAGCCAGGGGCTTGTCCCAGAAAGCTCGCTCAGTTTATCCAGGGTTCTTTACATTTCGGCTTCACAGCACATTTTGTGATGGTTGTTAACAACCTTCACTTTTAACTCAGGTTTAGTTGCACAAGCTGTGATTAATCCTCCTGCTTGGGTGCGTGACGTCTCATTTTCCAAAGAAGGAGAACATGATCCAATGCAAATATGCATAAATAAAAGCTTTTGTAGCCAAAAGAAGTAATAAAACCAGTGGCACCATATGTTATTACTGCTTATTGGATTAATAGCTTTATATATTTTCTCATTATTAATGGTATAAAGTTCAGCACAGTGGTGCATTGCTTAACACTGTCACTTCACAGCAAGAAGGTCCTGGGTTCCGTCCCTGTGTGACGTTTGCATGGTTTTCCTCCCACTGTATGAAAGAGTGATGGGTTGCCCTCCTGTCCAGGGTGTATCCTTATACTTATAGTCAGCTGGGATGGGCTCCAGCTGAAATATGTACAATGAATGACTAATGCCATAGATTTCTCAAAGAAAAGACAGCCAGAGAGAATCTGAGGGTGAAATGGTTGACCATCAATGGACGAACAACCATTTATGATCCAAATTTGAGAACTTCGAAGGTTAAACATGCAGCACGAGTTGCCATTGTGATACAATATAAATTTAAACCACCATAATTATAAAGACAATTTGAGGCTGAATTGAAAAGAAGCTCTACATTTTTCTTTTTGGGAAACTAGAAAATGGTTTTCCCAAACTGTTTCCCTCAAATTTTCTGCTCCATTAACTCTCAATGGAGTTGTTGTGATGGTTGTGACATTAGAGGGACTTCAGTCTCATTTGGGGCCACCTCTCGTGATGCTTCATTATCTGCCCCAGAAATGGCTTCTCTTCTTCTATTTTTGCAGTTTCAGGTCCAGATTGCATGTGTGAGAAATTATGCTCCACTGTTGCCTTTGTTACCCACAAACGGGGGAGTGATACAAACCATCTGCAGAGAAAATGGAGTCCCACAGAGGTGTTTTAAGCACTTCTCTTACCTCCTGCCAGGCGTGTATTTATAGAGCTGCTTTCTCCCGCATGCCCCTCTGTGTCTTTAACGAGCCGCTACCACATCGGCGCGTCCCCGTGCTGCAGGCAGGGGTCTGCGCTACAGTACGTCTGAGCAAGTCCCATCATGGAGAGTGACAGGGTGTAATTAAAAAGCCCTCAGAGATCCACTCAGGAAGGACAGTTTTCGCGAGCTCATCCTGGTCACCGCGTCTCAGAGGCAGACAGGTGGACCTTACCTTTTAATTGCCCCTGCAGTGACAGGGAAGGGCAGGTTATGAGCAGCTGATGATGGGTGTGTTCACACATGACCGTTGTGGAGAGTGCTCCATGTTTCTTGGCTTTAGAGTAAATTTTCTATTTCGGTTAAGATTAGGCTCAGAAAGGTTCACAGTCCTCTTGATGTTAAACCGCAAATGAAAATCAGCACATATTTCCTCACGACAGCTACAGCTAGACTAGGAAAAGCAAAGACAAGCTCAGGCTAAGCTTAAGGCAAATATGAGCCTAATGCTAAGCTAAGCAGATGGCTAACAGAAATGCAAACAAAAGGTAAATGGGTAAATACAAATATTAGAGCCACAGTTGTGAAGCGTCAGTGATTTTTTCTTTTCTTTCTTTCTTTCTTTATTACTTTTACATCATTATTTTTGTTTCCCACCACTTTGCCTTATCTGACTGCTTCTTATTGTATTCCATCTTCAAGAATCCTTGTAAAGTTGGGCCCAAACCGATGTCAGCACATCCTACGCTAATCTTTCTGACAATGATGTTTAGATTAATTCAACACTTGCCGGTCTCCTGAATGAGCTTTTAAGCATTGGAAATGTCTTATCACTTCACCCTAGCTACATTAACATATAGATTAAATGCTTTGATTCACTTTGAATACGGTCGCTTCCTGCAGTTCCTGAGCCATTTCCACGTTTCCTTCCCAACCTCAGACAATTTTTGATGTTAAAAAAAATAAATAATCACGAGGACGAAGAAAGTTTTTAGTGTTCGTGATCTTCCTCCAGCGTACCTAGCGATGTCCTTTAGCAAAAGTACTTGTAATGGCTAGAGCAGAAGAAAAGGCTCACGCTGGCCTTAATTGCCAATTGAACTATGGATGTGAAAAAAGACAACATAAAAAGTTGGACAGCCGTTGCCATGGAAACAAAAGCCGTCATCTTCACTAGCAGCTGTTGTGGCAAAAAAGACGTGCAAAGGCGGTTAGCATTGAAAATAAATCTCACAGATGATGATGTGCAGCTTTTTTCCCCAGCTTAGTTCTACTGAAAGTCCTAGACATAGCTCTGAAGACCCGGTGGTCCTATTAGCGCTGTCACGCCGCATTGCTTATTGGGAAGGCTGGTATGGACACACCGAAGCACAGCATCTAATTAGAAGAGAAATCACAAGTCTAATTGATTAGCCGTTATCCAGGTACGATATCCGTGAGCTCAGCCAAAGGCTGGAAGTGACATTTAAAGTCCATCTGTTGCAATGTACAGTCTGTTTACACAATCCTCCACTCACCTGCCAGAACCCTCCTTCATGCATGAGGAATAGCAAACCCTCAGCAGCCAGTGGAGTGTGAAGTTCTCTGTAATTCAGCTTTAAGTGTGATAGGGGCCGCTTCTCTGGACTCATTCATGTCTGCAGTGTGCAGTACTCCATCCCTGATGTGCACTTGCAGGTTGTGATAGAGTGGTCTGAAACACAGGTCTACTTGCTCTCAAATATGCAGAATCAAATAAGAACCCTTCAAACGTTTGTCTTCTTGGCGAGTCCTGCCATTGTGCATCTGGAAGTCCCATAATCCTACCAAAATGATTGCTTTACCAACGCTAAACTGGGGGGAAAGTCTGGTTATTTCAACTTCCTGTACAGAGAAGAACTGTCCTTAGATAGTCATCAGTGGTGATGGCCACTCCAAGGTGCAATCTAAGGTTCCTTCATTTCCTCTGTTTCTCCTCTCTTCATATTCTCATCCCTTGTGACTGATGTTGACATTGATTTTACCAAGTGCAGTATGGATTCCCCATTTCTCCTCAATAGAATTGAACCAATATTTTTTAGCATTGTGAGGGGAAAATCAATTTAAGTGCTAAGAACAGCAGAGTAGAAAAGCATGGCTTCTGTACATGTATAAGATAATCCTTTATTGTCCCACAAGTGGGAAATTTCACATTATTACAGCAGCAAACAGAGTATTACGAAGAAACAATAAGTAAAAGTAAAGTAAGGCTAAAAATAAAATAATATACTAATACAAAAAAAAGATAGAAAAAGTATTTACACACAATAAATAAGGCAAATGTTAAGAGTAAAACATTGTAGGCAAAAGTGTAGACAGTGCAGGGAGACAGGAAACAGGAAATATTGCACAGGAAACAATTTTCACATATTGCACAAATGAATATTGCACAGAATATGAATATGAAAGTTACATGTGTGGAGTGAGGTTTCAATTGTCAGTCTGTGGGGAGTGTGTGTGTGTGTGTGTGTGTGTTTTAATGTTTTAATATCAGTGATACAAAGAAGACTGGTTACAAGTAATCAGTGCCAAACAGTGAAATATGTGATTGCGGAGGAAATGGAGAGCGCTGTGTGTTGGAAGGAAACTGTAAGTAATTGTTAATATGTTTAACATAGCTACGGTTCAGGTCTACTGATTTTCACTAGACCTTTAGTCAGTCATTCATAAAGCATTTGACTGTTACTAAAAAAGTGTTCTCCTGATCTGGGCATCAGTGAATGTTGAAGGGTTGCAGTTCTAGCAACAGATGGCACATTCGGAGGTGTGAGAAATACATGATTTAAACAGCTTTTGTTCTATTTCGGTTAAGATTAGGCTCAAAAAGGTTCACAGTCCTCTTGATGCAAACCGCACATGAAAATCAGCACATATTTCCTCACGACAGCTACAGCTAGACAAGGAAAAGCAAAGACAAGCTCAGGCTAAGCTTAAGGCAAATATGAGCCTAATGCTAAGCTAAGCGGATGGCTAACAGAAATGCAAACAAAGGGTAAATGGGTAAATATGGACAAGAAACAAACTACAGGAGGAAAAAAAGTGTTAACTGGCATGGAGGGTTCTTGAGGGAGAAAATGAGACGCTAGCGCTAGGGAAAGCAGATCTGGTCAGGTTGAGAAGATTGTGTTACCGATTGGTCAGTTTGCCAGTAGTCAGATGCTTATGCCGTCCAGCCCCCTGGGAGATTTACTTTGTGTATTTTGTGACTGTGTTTGGGGGTTAATTGTGTTTTTGTGCTGGGATATTGTGTGTGTATATGTTGTGGGACTCATTTGGGGTATTTTTGTGTAGTTTTGGGGTAAATGGGCTGATCCACCCTCACCGGGATGACGAGGCATTTCGGTGGTTTGAGGGTGGATCCAACCATTTGTCTGTAATCAGTTTTTGGAGTGCTGAGCTGCTGTGTGTCTGCTACGCCATATATATATATATATATATATATATAATTGGTCATTCTCTTGTATAGCAATGGCAACAGATTTTTTTTTCTTTTTTTATGGGGAGGGGTGTGTAAAACATGGAGTATTGTTACTGTGTTTGTTTTCCAGTGTTGTGAGGGACTATATGGCATAGACTAGCCTCTCAGAATGAAAAGTGCTCTCACTTGCCTCTGATAGTCATATTGTGCAGGCTTGTGGTGATTGTTCTCTCCCGAGTCTGCCCACAGCTAGACTTTATGGCTCATCTGCCAGATTCCCTCCTACACAGCCTGAATAAAAAGGTACTCATATTCCCAGGATTAGTCAGAACATTTTTGATTTTAAGCTGCACCTTGCCATTTTTTTTAGACTCGCTCAGGCTGAACAGGAGATTAAGTGTGTTCCTCTGGGTGAATATCCTTCACCGTCTGGAGAGTGCACAAAGTGACCCTGCTTGAAATTAGACACATACTTCTAGCAGTGGGTTAGGCATGCATAAGCCTTCATAAATCTATGCTCATAGAAGGCCAGCTTTTAAAGTGCATGAGAGTGGCCCGGGATTCTGTCTGCTGTCTCTTTTCCCTCAGAGAAACAGTCACTCGAGGTAAATAATGGTTTCCTGCTGCTTAGATGAAACAGCAAGGTAAACACTGTTATCTGCCAAGCTTGTCATGGGCTGCCTGAATACTAACCCGAGAGAGAGACAGGCTGCGGCACCGCTCCTGAGCAGCCACCGCTGTCATCACACAGATAAGGAGAGGTCATTTTAGAGATGTGTCCAGTCAGCAGTGGTCTGTTCATGACAACAGGTCACTGCAGAGGTCAGATGTGATCGTCTTTTCTTCTAATATTTTACATTAATTATAACTAGATAAAATGTATGAGGAAAAACATCTGTGCTGGGTCTCTTATAATAATTATTTATCTTTATAATGATCTTATCAATGTTTTGCCTCCAAACACCATTCATTTGCACCAACTGTTTGTGGGGGTGTACAAAATATACAGCACAAAATCTCATTTAACCTGAAAAGAAATTGTAGAATTTGCATGCAGGAAATATAATACGACTATATATTGACTTGGTGTGCACATTACAGAGATACACAAGCTGTAGGTTTGTTGTTTTGGTGCCAATTTAACATTACTCTGGTGGCAGCTCAGTGACTTTTCAACTATTTTACCCGAACACTCAATATCTAAAACATTAAACAGAAACTTTATGTAAAAACTCTAAACAACAACTCAAAATCTGGTGAACTACAATTTTTATTAGCTTGAATGGGATTGTTTCCAATTAACTATAAAGATTTCATGTCTAAGAAATGCTATAAATGTATTTAAGAGCAGAAAATGGCTAGATCACTTAGCTGGTGAGCTAAACCAAATGCATCAGACCAAGGAAAACACAAAAATGCATTTTTCTTCAGAACTGTGTCTAAAACCAAAGATGGAACTGGATTGTTGCCTACCATCAAGTAGAAAACTGCACTTATTCTGGGATGTAATTACTTTGTCCCAGTGCCCGTTTATCAAGGCTGTTAGGCATTATAACTGTAATATAGCAAATATATCAAAAAAACATCTCTCACCATGTTCTGGAAAAAAAAATGGTTGTTGTAAAAATCCATTAGGTTACTATGGCCTTCTGTGGTTGGTGACTTGTGGAGGTTCTCTTGTCTTTTGGTTCTCTGGGTATTTAAAAGAAAAGAACTGCTTTTTAATTAACAAGATGACTGTTGTGGAAATCAGTGACGAATCCTTCAGCTGGTCTTAGTATTAGTGAAGTCTGTTCAGTGGCTGTATGTTTTTTCATGTAACATTATCTACAGTACACTCTGTGTTGTTCTAAGTGAAGAACTTAAACGTTATAAAATGAGTCTAAACCTAGAAACATTCTTTGCTGGAGTCTGACAAAGCTTGACCCACATGATCAAGTTTCATTCTTGATCTGAACCGGATTGTACTGTTTTAAAAACTCAACATTCAGCCCAAACATCACATTTTCAACTCAGACTGATGCAGTTTTCTTCACACTTCACTGCAGCACAATACAATTCTGTCTTTACCTGACTGTGGCCTAACAAAACTCCATTTACTTGACTATAACCCAACAAATTTCCTTCAAAATTATATCCCAGTCCAACAGCCCAATAAAATTCTGCTAGAAACTCTTATTGTTGCTCAAAAACATTTTCTGTGAACCCAAATGGAGACAATGAAACAACGACAATGACATTTCTATTATATTATACTTCTAGAAAAGAAGTATAATATAAGTAAAAAGTATGTCTAGAAAAGACTAGCAAAAAAAAAAAAAGATTTTGTCTGAATTCAACAGCAACTCAAACTCAGTTCAACTCCAGTATTTTAGCTGAACTCAACTGTAGCCAAAGTTTTCTCCAAACTTGAATGTGAACTGACAGAATTTTAATGTTAATTTAAGTGAAGTGAAAGTGAGTTTTTGTCATTGTTAACACACCACAGCAGACAAATGCTTCCTCTGCATTTTAACCCATCACACGTGCACATGTGGAGTAGCAACAGCAGTGAAGGGGGGCGGTACCTTGCTCAAGGGTAACTCAGTGGTGCCCGGACTGGGACTTGAAAATCCACTAACATACTTTTCAGACCCTGCTTTAGTCAAAACCTGTCCCAGCCTGACTCACAAAACTCTTCCTGAACTAGATTGTATTCCAATTAAAGTCAACCATTTACCAAGGAAACCACCAGCACAGTAATGGTGTAATTATCAACCGTCTAAAATGTTTATTCTCCATTTCTTTGGACAAATAAGCTTTATTACACAGTGCATTTCCTGCTCACTGAAACAATATGATGAGGACAAGGACTGGATCCAACAGAACAGACGATGTACAATGTATTCTTACCAAACATATGAGGCTAATTTTCACTGTTCACGTTCTTGATGGTTTTCTATAATACTACAATTAACTTTACCTTTGTGCTAAAACCAGTCACTTACTGTATGTAGAAGCACATGAGGAGACAATGGGTAACTGCAAGTGTCAATAGGATCCTTGCTTCAGCGTAATCAGCGCATTGACATTTTTATCTGACATAATGTTCAAGTGTAGAGAGACTAAGTTCCATCTGAAAAATATAATGCAGATCTCCAAAGTGTCTCCAAATATCTCATTATTTTCACTTAGTTGGTTTTCTTTTCTGGGTCATGTAGCTGCATATTCCTGTGAATTAGAACTTGGTTTCTCCATTCACACAGTGGACTCTGTGTTCTCCACAGTTCGTTATGCTTTTACTAATAATAAAAAGGTTTATACTTCTGATCTTTTTGATTGTCATCAATAATTTCACTACGAATGTCATTCAAAAGTTTGCAAGGTGATCCAAAGTCCCTTACTCCAGCTCCTGTTTCTACTTACGGTTCTTGTCTTTGAAGAGCATCTTTGCAGCTTTCAGTTTTATCATTGTTGCCTCACATCCCCATCTCTTGTATAATTGCAGGTCCCTGCCCCCATGCCGATCTAACAAGTGCAATTAGGAGTAAGAACACTTTTTTTACTCCCTCCATCAGCTAATCAAGCAGAATGCCTGGTGCACTGACTGTCATTATCCTGGCAAAAAAGAACAGCTTTTCCAAAGTAAAAGTGTGAAATTAATTGGGACTTCCAAACATTATGTGTATCCCTACAGGGAGGGATTTGATTGCTCCTTCAAAGATCTGTGGAACTGCTTTCTAGTAACTTCCATGTAGGAACTGACGGCTGGGAAGTTGAAGAAACTAGTGATTTTGTTGTCGATTTACGTTTTTTATGCAACAGTTTAAATTTAGCATAAAGCCTGTACATACTATAGCTTTAAACTTCATTTAATACTAACTAGGAACTTTTCTGGCAATCACACTGTAGCGCAACATTTATGGCATGTTATCTGTTCCAGGTTTGTGGTGGTAGAGGTTTTGCCCATAGGCAACCAGCCAGTGAATTACATTTCAGCAATGTGAGTTAAGTTCTGACTCCTATATGTTTATGGAGCTGGAGGATATATGGTCTAATCGCAGCATGTTGTATTACCCAAAAAGATTGACTTTATTATTGAAAGATGTATATCACCTCCTGTAATAACTTGCAGTATTGGTCAGTATGAGGATATGTATGGTTATCATGACAATGTTAACCCCAAACTAATACTTATTTTATATTTTGAAGGGGGGGGGGGGGGGGGTACAAGGTAGCTGATCACTTTACAGCCACAGCGGATGTCAAATCTGTCAGATATCGCAAATAGAAAAAGCAAAAAGTTTGGAAAACTGTTAAAACTGCTGGAAAAATAACTGGCAGACAGCAAAGATCTGGTGTGTGAGCTGAAGCTGTGCAATATAGATTGTAGCTAAACTGAGTGATGCCAGCTTTTCACTGTATTTAAATGACAAATACATGAAAAAAGTGGGAGTGTTTTTGTACAATTAGTGTATTTTTGTGCTTAAATATGAATGACTTATTTAATTTTGTGTGGTGGATTGTATCTGGGCTATATTCACTCTGCCAGAACAAAACTGTATATCTGCATGTATTATTTTGTTAGTTTTCATTTTAAAGTATCATTTTTAAATTTAAAACTGAGTGAAAATGGTTCAAAATGAAAAAACATATTGCTGTAAGAGTGAAAAGAAAGTACATATGTACAGTAATGTTACATTCATTAAATTCAACTGAAAAGATGTTTTGTTCAGTTTGATTTCTTATTGTGATGAGAAGACAGCTGCATCAACAAAACTTACTGAAGACCACTTTCAGCCAGATGACAGCACAAGTAATGAAGCATCATGCACAGCGTTGACTAAAGAAGTCTGACATGAGGAAACAGACTGATGTTGATCTTGCCACAGACCTTAATCTGTTCTGCATTTAGTGCAGAGGTGATAGAGCAACATTTGGTAATGTGTGTGATGGAGTCATAACTGTGTAAGCCGTGTACACAGGGAGTCCATTTCCTGGGAGGAAAATTGCATGATGTATGCCTGGCTGCATTCACTTCAGTAATTGCCATGACAGTCACTTTTCACTGCCTGTCTGTCTGTCCCGTCTGGCCTGGTCCACTGAGACAACACGTTTATTCTGGGGTGACAAAATCCAGGCCTGGAAAGCCACACTATAGCACAGCACAGTTTAGCACTTTTGTTCTCCTGAAAACACATGATTAAATGTATCAGATAATTATCACACCCTTCCTGACTTTCAAAAGCTTTGCTGGAGGATGGAAAGTGGTAGAATATCCATTTATAGGGCTGGTGTAGCTTTTTACAGAAATGAAATGTTTCACTTGTCTAGGGGCCTTCTAGAGATGGGCTTTAGGTGCAATGAATCGAACCCTTAAATACTAAATGCCTACACCTCAGTTCCTCACTTTCAAGTTCTTCATAACTGGTTATAACTTTAATGAAAAATAGTCAAGTCATTTTATTTGTACATTAGTCAGTTACTGTATAGTGCTTTTTACAATGAACGTTGTCACAAAGCTGCTTTACAGAATCCAGGTCCAAACCCCTAACGAGCAAGAAAATAAATAATTAAATAAAAGTAATAATTTAAGTTTAAAGAGGCATCTGTAGTTCCTTGTATGCAGATGGGCCTCACTAAGTTTCAATCCGATTGTTGGAGTCTGGTCCATATGGTCTCTCCTCAGTAGGAGTGAGCGGGTTCCAGTGGTAAAAATGTCAACAGGAAGGAGCGTATCAGTACTGTTCAGTATCAACATGGTCCAGGCAGGAGAACTGGACAAGATAACCTTCTCACCATTGTAGCTCAACACACCCAGAGAATAACAGAAGATATTGTTAGCCTGTAGGACAATTGTGGCCTGTAAGACTGCAGGGTTCTGTAGGGCAGTGGGGGTTCTGTAGGACTGCAAGGTTCTGTAGGACCGAGGCTCATTATTCTGTTATTAATTAAAAATTAGGGAAAGTGTCTGTGTCATTAAGAACACACCCCATCACACA
>JBBIGC010000152.1:3107943-3135137 GCA_037576955.1 Lepidarchus adonis | reverse complement strand
TATCAGTACATTGCAGAAAATAATGAACTTTATCACAATATGCTAATTTTTTGAGAAGGACCTGTATATATATATAACAAAAAGTTAATTAGCCTTAAAAATGACCAAGTCAAACAAACTCACCCTAAACCTCTTTCTGGAGATCCCACATGCCTACCTCTTCTAGGTTTATCTGTGTCCAGACCTGAATGACCCATTTCCTTACCCTTGTCCTCCAGCCCTGTCCCACCAGTGTGGCAGACTTGTCTGCGCTTACCTGCCCGTCTTGGTGAGAATGATTAAAGCGCTGGCACAGCACTTGAAGGAGGCCTCGACTGCACCGATGGCCACGGCCTCTGAGGGATCGTGGGTCAATTTAGAGGCGAGTCTCAACCCCTCAAACAGCTGCCGGTGGAACATGGCTGCTTCAGCCTCTCTTGCAATCTGAGTGCACGTTGAGGGGAGACAGTGCCACAGGGTGGAGGGAGGTGGAATTGGGAAATGGAGGAGTTATACTCAGTCGCACCATTAACATCACACACACACACACGAGTTGGAGAGAGAGAGAAAGCAAATATTCTACCAGTCCTTTATTTCCTGATGTGATATAGTCCTTACAGACCTGGCTCGTTTCTGAAATGGTGCAAACTGGAGCTGGACCTCAATAATGTATGCGTTTGCAGTTCCAAACATATATAGCCAGAGCCAGGGAACCACAACCCAACAAGCATGATGACAAAGGTTACCTGCCCTTGTAGAGTTACTCCCTGGTAAATGGCCATCAAAACACTTGTCATCAGTGGAAGAACAAGTTTATTTTTGGGCTGGGACACGGTTTAAAATTAACTCTCTCTCTCCCTCCCCTGCCTGTCTGTCCCTACTCTGTTTCTGCCAACTTGCAGTTCTTTGACGGTCAAACGCTGGCCTGAATCCTAAAGGCCTTCCTACCTGCCGGAGCCTGTGAGCACTATGAATGCTGAGGCGAGGATTTTAAAGGAAGCTTCCACAGAACCGATGGCGATAGCCTCAACAGGATCGGTAGCGTGAGGGGTGCATCGGCGCAGGTCCTCAAACACCTGCCGGTGAAACATGGCTGCCTCTGCCTCTCGAGCGATCTGATTCCACCACGCAGAGGCAGTACAAAAGGCAGCAAACAGAACAGAGCAAAGAAAGGGAAACAGGTATGGGAAGAGCATGAAGAGGAAAAAGTAGAGATGAAGGAGAGATGGACGGTGAAATAGAGAAGGGGAAAAAAGCATGTAGCAAAAAGACAGGAAGATTGAAAGGAAGGAATTAGTGCAAGTGTTAGATCACAGAAGAGGGAAAAAAACAAAAACGCATGATGCAGTCAGATATGCAAGAACTTCATAATTTGTGCCAAACACCAAGAATCATAAAATGTGTTCAAATGATCATAATACGAAGAAATACCCTCCACCATAATCCAACCCCCCAGAAGTACAGATGTGTGTCCAGACTTTAAGGGCGATTGTGGCAGAAAAGAGTAACATGCACGTCCTGAGAGAAAGAAGTAGAAGTAAAGCCCCTGTTAAGTTTTAATTAAAACAGGTTTGGTTGTAGTACTGCAACATCAACAAAGCCTTTTACAGTGCAAGTTTAATATTTACCATTATAAAGCATAGATGGATGCAGCACCAGTTTCCCTGCACTTACTTTTAAAACCCAATTAAAGTAACAATTTATGATTATTAACAAAATTACACATTTTCCCTTTTTTGCTACATTATCCTCCCCAAACTAGATACAAATTTCAAAACAGAATTTCTGCCGATCAGCTATGTAAAGTCAAACTGTGCAACTTTAATTTGTAATTTTTTTTTTTAAACAATTGATTCAAACGTGCTTTTAAAATTATTTCAGAGATGCATGATACCAGAATTCCATTGTATTTGCAGATATTTGCTTAGATACTTTTTTTGTAGCTGACATTGGACAGAGGTTTACCCTTCCAGCATGATAAAGCTGTATTACTTTGGAATATTAAGTATAGAGTGTTTAGATAGTCCTGGAGGGCCAGTGTTCAGAACAATTGGGCGTTTCCCCCAATCAAGCACACCTGATCAAACTCACCTGTTAATTTGCAGGTTTAATGAGTGTGGAACAACCAAACTGTGCTGGACACTGGCATTCCAGGACTGAGTTCGGGCAGATTATTTGCTTGATGAAGTACTGAACTGTGCTGAACAAAGGCCACCTGGTACTGGATTAGAAGCCATTATTCTCCACACATTTCCATGAAATAATTTAAGCCCAGTTAAGAAAAGGAGGAAGATACAGAAGCAGAAGCAAAAGCAAGCCCCAGACAAAAGAGGAAGTCGGAAACTTGTGCAGAAAGGTTGTGCCGTTACTATGCAATACATAAGTGAATAGTTTTAAAAGCTATTGTTTATCCTTTATATTAATAGATTTAAGGGTCCACAACATGGATCATAGATTTGAAGGCATTTGATGCATGTTAAACACTTAAAAATTATATGGAGTGCAAGTTTTAACCTGGGTGGCTTTTGTAAATACAGAGCAAATAGTCAGAGGTTGTGTTTATCACCACAAACAAGTAACTGCTTTAATCTAAGGGATAAAGACATGCGAAGCTGAAAAAAATGTTTTATGTTGCATACATTTAGAGGAAGGTCGTACAGGTCTTTCAGAAAGTGAAATCCTTATATAAATTCATTACAGAGCGAAATTATGTCAAGCCTTTATTTCAGATAATAAAACCCAAAATTCACTGTCTGAGAAAATTAGAATATGTAAAAAAAGTTCAATCTTCAAATGTCATGGTTTCACACTAATCAGCTAATTAACTCAACACCTGCAAAGATTTCCTGAGCCTTTAAATTGTCTCTGTATGGGTCAGGAGGCTACACAATCATGGGGAAGATTGCTGACTTGACAGATTGACAGATGTACAGAAGACAGTCATTGACACCCTCCACAAGGAGGGTAAGCCACAAAAGATCATTGCTAAAGAAACTGGTTGTCCCAGCAACAGGGACAACCACAGCCTTGAGAGGACTGCCGAGCAAAATCCATTCAAGAATTTGGGGGGAGCTTCACAATGAGTGGACTGAGGTTGGAGTCAAGCGCATCACGGGTCACTACACAGACGAATCCTAGACATAGGCTACAAATATTGCATTCCTCGAGTCAAGCCACTTCTGAAGTATAGACATCAGAAGCTTCTTACCTAGCCTAAGAAAAAGAAAAAAAAAACCCAACTGGATTGCTGCTCAGTAGCCAAAGTCCTCTTTTCAGATAAATGTAAATTTTGCATCATTTGGAAATCAAGGTCCCAGAATCTGGAGGAAGAGTGGAGAGGCACAAAATACAGGTGCCTTGAAGTCCAGTGTAAAGTTTCTGCTGGTTTTGGCAACTGTTTTCTGAAGTCCACAGTCAACACGGCATCTACCAGGAAATCTTAGAGCACTTCATGCTTCCTTCTGCTGACAAGCTTTATGGAGATGCTGATTTCATCTTCCAGCAGGACTTGGCACATGCCCACACTAACACCCTGGTCATTGAACAAGCTTTTGGTACCTTTGGCACTGTGCTTGATTGGCCAGCAAACTCACCTGACTACTGATTCTCTATGGGGTATTGTGAAGATGAGACACCAGACCAAACAAACAATGCAGACGACCTGAAGGCAGCCATCAAAGCAACCTGGGCTTCCATTACACCTCAGCAGTGCCACAGGCTGATCCCCTCCATACCACACTGCAGTGATGCAGTAACTCATGCAAAAGGTGGCACAACCAACCAAGTGCATAGGAATCAACATACTTTTCAGAAGCCTGACATTTCTGTTTAAAATATCCCTTTTTTAATTGATCGTGAGATATTCTAAATTTGAGACTCTGAATTTTGGGTTTATCATCAGTAACCATAATCATCAAAATTCCAAGAGATAAAGGCTTGACATGTTTCACTCTAGTCTAATATATATCACATGATTGAGGTCCGGACATGTCCCTTTGGACTGCATTAGTGACCCAGCAGTCTGAGGAATAAGGAAATGCAGCAGAAAGAGCTGAACAGTCTAGAAGGTCCGACAGGAAGAACGGCTGTTACGGGGGAAATGTTAGTGAAAAGAGCAAAGCCACTCTGCTACTTTCAGCCCCTGATCATTAACCAGTTGCTCATCTAGAGCTTAACCTAGCATTAAGTTCTGATGCTGGCCCTACTGCATTCAGAAACTAAAGTCACATTCATAAAATGAACAATAACATTAAAACAAAAAATAAGTGAAAAAAAGCAAAACCTTTACTGCTCAACACAAAACTCATTTTTCAATCTTATCTCCATCTTGTATTGTGTTAAATGAACACAACCTAGAAATTCAACACATTTTCCTGTTCTTCGGTCCCAAATTACACTTAAGTAAACAGACGTGGAGCAACATGATGTAGTAGATGGAGATTAAGTTGGAAACTGGTTTAGAATACTATTTTAAATACTGTTAAGTGTCAGTAGAGGGCACTCTCACCATATGCTGTGTGCGCACTGCCTCTAGAGGGTAGTCACCCTTTGCGGTCTCTCCACTCAGCATGATGCAGTCTGCCCCATCCAAAACGGCATTAGCCACGTCGCTGCCTTCTGCACGTGTGGGTCGGGGCTTCTTAATCATACTTTCCAACATCTACAAAGGCAAAACAGGAAGAGGTTTACAGGCAGGATCTACACACACATTTACACATGTGCATGTTACTGCCAAAGTCTTTAAAAGAGTAAAGAAACTAGGACATCTTGACTGAAGTAGCTATGAATCAATCAAGACAATGAGAGTTTAGCTATTTGCTATGTAAAAAATATATAATTTTACAAGTAGCCATTAGGATTTAGCTGAAAATCGCCAATACAGCAAAAAAAAAAAAAAAAGCAGTGGCTTATGTTTGTATCTTAATGTTTACTTTACTCATTTTAAAAAGGTTTTATGCAACTGAAATTTCAGTCAAAACCAAGTTCAACTAACCAAGAACTTAACCAAGTCTCATTCTAATGCTTTTGCCACAGGCTAATAAACTACTTAAACCAAGCAAACCTACACAACAGTATATAAAATTCTCACTAATTTGCATCGTTACATTTTTGTTAGATATGTAATAACTTGACAAAATGACATTTTAATTAAATTTATGTATAGAGACTCAAGTCCACAATTCCTGCATTGTTGTTTCTAAAAAAAATAAACACAAAACAAAAAATAATTTGTTAATTCAAGAACATTGTATTTTACTGACAAAAGAATAAAAAGACTTTCCTTAGTTATACTGACTAACTTAGTGTTTCCTTTTAACCACATTTTAGAACTCAATATACTATTGTGGTAGTTTTGTAATTGGAAAGGTCCATTCTTGCTTGATCCAAGACTTCAGCTGCTCAACAGTCTGGTCGCTGTTAGATTATTCCCTTCATGAAGCACCATACATTTTCAATAGGGCATAGCAGCTGACAGTCAAGTACACACACTGCATGAAGTCACATTTTATTTGTACTTTACTAAGCTAAATAAAAATGTTTGTGAATCGACAAATCTCTTTATTGCCTTTCGGAAAATGTCCCATTTTTTCTGGAAAAAAGAGGACCATATAATTAACATAATTTAAACCATAAAATCTAATGTGTGTTCTGTATCAAACCACATGTTATCGCTGACCAGGATGGTGAGGACATATCTGACTACACTCTTAAATTATTTAGGAAGCTACTTCGGTTGCCCCTGCAAACACACAGTGAGCTCCTTTCACTGCCCATTGAAAGTTTAAAAAGGTCCGACCTGTGTGGCACAGGTGATTGGCTTGCCAGCTCTATTGCAGCGTCCAATCATCATCTTCTGAGCAAGGAAGACTTTCTCTGTGGGGATTTCAATACCCAGGTCACCACGTGCAACCATGATGCCATCACTGGCCTCCATGATTTCATCAAATCTGCAAATAAACAAAAGAACACCTTCCTTCCATTTCCATAAACAAGAATACAGTGATGAGGACAAAGTTACTACTTTAAAGCATTTGCCAATTCAGCTGCAATTACTATTGCAATAAACCACTAACTTACAGATCAGCATGTGGTCAATTGGCAAAACTGACTTTCCCATTCAATCTCTGCTGTTAGCAATGTCCTCTTTGTGAAAAACAAGCTACAAATCATCCACTGCACTGTACAGTCAGAATGAATACAATGCAGCATTAGCTACATATTAAACAGCAAGTCAATGTAAATGTTCTCATTTAAAGATTCCCAATATTCAGAACTTTCACTCAGATCTGCAAAAAAAATTGCTACAAAAAAAAAAAAAAAAAAAAAATGATAATGCGCCGCTTTTCGTACCTACGGACTCCTTCATGGTTCTCCAGCTTGCTGATAATTTTAATGTTCTTGCCCTTCTCTCCCAGCACGTTTCTGACCGCATGAACATCAGCTGCTTTGCGAATAAAAGAAGCGAAGACCATGTCCACACCCATCGCCACTCCAAACTGAAGGTCCTTGATGTCCTTATCAGATACAGCGGGCAGATCCACTGCTGCTCCGGGGAGATTCACTCCTTTCTTACTGCCCAGAGAACCTCCATTCTCAATATCACAGAGGAGGTAGTCAGAGCCTAGAAGAAAAGCGGATCATTGCAAGAGCAAATTTAAAGAATTCTTTGATGCTCACAGGAGAACCATAAAACATTTACAGACAAGTCATTCTTTTCTTAAGAGCAGACATTTCAAAATACATAACTAGAACTTATTTCCCCCCAAACCTAATTACCATGTGCCACACCTGCACCACTCGGTCAGTTACAAGTGACAGCGTTGCTGTATTTCCCTGTACTTAGAAAAGCAAACTCAGCACCTGTTCATTAAATTCTGCGTTTCGAGTCCCCTGATGTTTATAGAGAAACAAGCCAAAATTATTGACTGTAATAACATGTGGTAGATGATCAGGGTCAAAAACAATTCTCTCACCCTAAAGGAATATTCCAAAGACCTGTGTTTGAAGGAATTATGATCATTTTGCTCACCGATCTCTTCGACTTGGAGAGAGATGAGTCCATCATCAATGTAGATCTTGCTGCCCACCTCCACCACCTTAGTGATGTTCTTATAGTCTAGCCACAAGATATCCTCCCCACAGTTCTCCATGAAGGAATCATCCAGAGTCAACTTGATTTTGTTGCCTTTCTTCAGCTCCACCTCCGCAGTGCCACTCTGCCATGAAATTATATATGACAGCAGGTTAGAGGTTAACGGTCATACACTTGGGTTACAGCGTATTATAAAGACCAACCCAGCAAAACAATATTTACTAGTTATTCACTGATCTCATTAAATTAATAAAAAATAAATTCGGTTTCAGAGAAGCATTATATGCATTTCTGGCTTCTGGGTGTAAAAAAACAAATTAGTTTTCTAACCCCCTTAATGAGTCCAGTCCTGATCTCAGGGCCCTTGGTGTCCAGAGCAATGCCAATAGGGCGGTAGTGGATGCTGCCTGGCTCAAAGCTCTCACACGCCTCACGGATGTTCTTTATGGTCTCGCCATGGTACTGTAACACACACACACACACAATTTAAGTAAAAGTAATGACTGATTTAACTATTCTACTGCGATTTGACAGAAAACAAGTAACTTGCATGTCACATAGATCAGAAATTGTTTTTTAAAAAAAACCCACACATGGTAAAACAGTCATGACAACCAATGTCTCAATCAACCAAACTAATTGAAGCTGTCTGTAATTCAATATTTAAATTATATCCATCCAGTCATAATTGCAAATCTGCCAGGCCCTACTTTCTAGGCTAGAAAATAATGTGGTCTTTACTCCAATAAAAGTAGAGCTACACAGGTCTGTGTGACAACCAACAGTGTGCTGGCTATTTTAGATAAGTTAGATAACTCTGCATGCTTTGCCAATGTAAACTGTCACTGCACTGCAAATCATTTCATCTGAAGGCCAAAAGTCTTTGCATATCAGCCCCGAGAGGTTTGGTTTAGGTCATGAGCACCTGGGTGTATTATCATGATGTCATGCCGTATCGGGTCATTTACAGTGTCAAGCAATAACCATGAACAAATCCCAGACAAGAACTAGGTCAATGTGTCTGGATAATTACCGGTGAAGGAGGCTAATGAAACTAAGATCTGAATGTTGATTAAACTATGTGACTACTGAGAAATGGGTGAGGAAAAAAAAAAAACCACCATACAGAAAGGTCTTTTAATTCTCATACAAGAAATCAATCAAAATAAAACAATTAAAAGAAGTAAATGCTGTCCAGGTGCATGAACAGGGCTTTTGATATGAGGATATTAATGTCACTATCAGAGGTCAATTACCTGAATTAGGCCCATTAGTGACTGGCAGGAGTTTGTCCATTACATGTACACGAACTTGAAAAACGGTGATTAAAAGTTAAGAGCCTCAAGATACTTCCTTTATTTACAAGAAACACCGCAACAGTATTGCAAAATTAGGGGTGGATTTTACTATATATTATTGTAATAATGTGCAGCAGAGTAAAAGTTAGTAATAAAAACACTAATCAATTTTTTTATTATTAAAAAAAGAAGCATAATAGAATGACCATTTAATTTTACACTTTTTTGTTCAAGTGCCCAAGAAAGTATATTTTACCACAGTCAGCAATGTAGTGTTGTGCAGTATGTAAATCTAAAGGAAAAGGAAAAAATGTTGAATTGCATTTTAAATGTGTAAAAACTACAGAAATTGTACATAAAAATATGGTGATGCAGATTGTGCGCATGAAGTACTGTAGTCTCTCTTCACCCTAGTGCTCATCCCTAATCACAGCCATGTAAAAAGTTCTCTCTGGCTTTGTCATTTCAACATGCATTGGAAACTGAAAGTGTTTTAGGCATTTGGATAGATACTGGCTGGAATTTCAGGGAGTGAAGCAACACTGAGAAGCACTGAAATAAATGAAAGATTGACTTTTGAGATCCCACAATGGAAAAGCAACTGAGAGGGTGCAATTTGGGGCCGGGAACCCTGAAAAAAAACCTGTGACCGGTCAGGAATGGTAGGATAATGGTAACGATAATGTTTCCACCAATAGCAACTCAAGAGAAAAAGGTACACCCCATTATAACTGGGTTAGTTTAGAAATGTGGCAACTGAGAAGACCATCTGAATTCACAATGAAGAAACCATCAAAGATGGAGTGTTTAACTAATCGCATCCTTCTGTTTAACAAGTCTGCATATTAGAAACAAATCTTTTACGTTGATGGAGCTCGATGCACACCGTTTTCCAGCATTTTCTTGACCACAGGTGCTCAACTCCGGTCCTGAATATCTACCTCCCTGCTGACTTCAGCTTTAACACCAACACACATGATCCACAGGAAGTCTCCAGGGTGATTGATCTCCAGGACTGGAGTTGAGCACATTGACAAAATTCACTTCACAGTACAGCTGAAACAGGTCATTCTGACTCTGCCGCCTCATCTTGTTCCAAAAAAATGGTCTGTTGGGTAAAGTATTTATAGTGCCAGAACTTTAGATAGTCTTCTGTGATACTTTGTGTCTGGTCATCTCATCTGCATATTCTGAAACTGGTTTCGTAATATCTGTTCAATGAGGTTGAAAAGATAGACCTGAGGTGAAAAGAAAAGCTCATACCTCATGTGAGCCATGGGAGAAGTTCAAGCGAGCAATGTTCATTCCAGACTTAATCATCTCCTTAAGCATGTCCACTGAGCGGGAGGCTGGCCCTGTGACAAACACACATGCATGTTTAGTAGTGGTGATTTTTTAAAAAGCATTTCACACAACTGTCAGCCGTTTAACCCTGGTAGTACAGACCGATGGTGCAGATGATGCCAGTGTTACGGGCAGTGGTGGGTTCCGAGTCGATGTCCAGCAGGCACATGTGCTCTAGGAAGGTGTCAGCCATGGCAGCGTTGAGCTGCTGAGTTTGGATGAAGGCAGTGCCCATGTCCTGAGCCTTAGAGTTAGGCATGGTGAAAGAAGAGCTGGCAGGTAATGTCCTAGAGAACACACAGACAGACACAGAGAGAGAGAGAGAGAGAGAGAGAGAGAGAGAGAGATGGTTTATAGCCTAGAAAGATACAGTCATCTTTAATATATTCGTATAATGTCCTAAGCAATTACCTCACTAATGGCTCCAGAATTGTCTGTATGTACTGAGATGAATTAGCATCCATGACTTCTACACCTGGGCGACTTGTTTACCTGGATGCAGAAGAACCGAGCTAAACTATGATTAATAGGTAGAACTGCTTCTCCCCTACAATTACCATCTCCTGATGAATAGACCAACAGGGAGAGGAAGTCATTCATTAGGCAGACAAACCTGTAAAATCAGGTCACTTACAGGCAAATATGCAAAGCCTCTAATGGCTTTGGTGTGCACTTTGTAAAAGTGTGTGCGCATGTGTGTTCTCCTAGAAATGAAGGTCTGATGGAGGCGCTGCTAAATAATTTCATTGAATGGCAAGAAGTGCAGTTAATCTTCTCCATCGTCTCTTAACACAAGTAAATGGTCGCCATTCAGAAACATCACTTTACAGCAGCATTCGGTGTTTGTTTGTCTTCTTGTATAATATCTTTCTTACCTTTATGTCTGTCTGCCATATATATATATAAATAATGTTGGGCTGGTATGAAAAAGAAGAAGTTGTAGAAGACAGAAGAATAAGACAAAGACAGAACACAAAGAAGTAGATGGAGAAGAAGAAAATGACGGACAGAAAATGAAGTAGAAGTAGATGATGACAAAAACAGAAAAAAGTGGTAGAAGTTGAAGTAGATGTAGAAGATGATGACAAAGACAGAAAAAAGAGATACTAGAAGTTGAAGTAGATGTAGAAAAAGAAAATGGCAGATAGAAAATGAAGTAGAAGTTGAGGCAGACGTAGAAGATGACAAAGACAGAAAACAAAAAGGTAGAAGTTGAAGTAGAAGTAGATGTAGAAAATGACAAAGACAGAAAAAAAGAGGTAGAAGTTGAAGTAGAAGACAAAGAAGACAAAAAAATAAAAGTTGAAGTAGAAGAAAACAAATCATACACTATATTTTCAAAAGTTTGTGAACAACTACAGCTGCTTAATTTGATTGGATTCACAAGAGCATCAGATAAGTCAGGTACCGATTTTGGCTGATTAGTTCCAACCCAGAGGTGAAGTTCCATCACTGCAGAAGATGCAGCTCCACTGCTCCACAGCTGGTAAAGGAGAACATGCGCTGTTCCCCCTCTTGGCTGGTCTCTGTGGCATTTGACATTAAGCGCAAGAAAGAACTGGAAGCACATGCTGTGACTTGGACTTTGAAAACAGACTGGTGGGCAATGCCAACCCCTGCTGTTTCTTTCTCTAGAAAAGGCCTGCTGACTAAAAACCTGTTTTCTTTCAAGCACTTTACACCACTTTATTAATTATAATGACTAAACAACAGAGAAAAATATTCACAGTAACATTTGGTTCACCATATGTAGGAACAGCTATAAGAAGTACATTGCAAAATGTTTTTTTTTTCCATTTTTAAAAATGCAATAAAACCTAAAATGTGTGCTAATTCACACAAACCTTTAACAGTCTTTAAAAAATTAAGAAATTGTTGTAAATATTTACAGATGTAGAGTTTAATGGTGGCATTGCACTCTACAAAACAAGAGAATTGAAATTGGATTTAAAACACTGGTTTTGAAGACTGCATGGTAGCAGGTGGGGTATCACTATTGAAAATAAAGGTAGCATGAATCAATGACTTAACAAGCAAGAATAGGACTTGGGTCACCACTTTGTGCCCAAATGTGAGAAAATTGCTCAAAAGAAATATGTCTCAGCTCAAAATTACTTCAGTGCACAATCTACAGTGCACACGAGGCAGTGGAAACCTTCTTGGGCAGTTTTAGCTTAGATGTGATTAACTTGCCCTTGTATTTGCCCCAGGAACATGGAGATACCCTTCAGCAAAGTACTGTCTCCCTACACTGCTCCTAGTGTTGAATGTGCATGATCTTCAAGCCCCCAGGCAGCACTGCCTAAGAAACTGTGCTCCTGTGACAAAAATAGCCACCTGGGTTCAGGAGAACTTCAGAAAACCATCTGCATTTAAGTTCTTAGTGTCCAAACTCATTTCAGATGGAGCACATGATTGTGGAACTGTGTTCTGTGGTCAGATGTGTCCAGATTTCAGCTTGTTTCTTGGAGAAAAAAGATCCATGCCAAAAAGACCACCTAGCATCTGTGATGGTATGGGGGTGAATCAATGCCCAAAGCATGAGTGAAGATCCAGCCTGGGGTTTTCAATCCCCCTACTACAATCTGCTTCAGCTCTTCACCTGAACTGAAGCTTCCAAGATCAATGTTAAAGATCAATCCTATGTGTTGGAATGTTGTAGGTCCCAGCCCAGGTACCATCGAACAAGCTAATGCCCCATTAAACTGTTGGTAGATGCCTTCTGCTCCACCTGTGCATGAGTGAGGAGTTAAATGAAGGTCACCATTGGCTGTGGTGCACTTGTGTGATTGAGTGTGTTCACAATGACAGATAGTCTCTTATGATATATCTGGCAAGAATGGACAAAATTTGTAACTGCAAAATTATTTTTTTCACTTTGTCATTTTGGACTAAGGATGTAAAATTGAGTAGATCTACCAAAATGTTCAATGTGCCTTAATGTTTGTTGGGCATGTAGCAACCACTGCATTCGGAATGTGTGCACTTTTACCTTGATTTTACCTTAAAAATTGACTTTTTTGCCCAGTTGCATTTTTTAAAGAATATCTTAACGTTTCTGGATTTTTTTGCCATTTACTTATTTTCCTTCGCCTCACAGCTCTGCTGGCTACACTGACAGGACTGTGGAATAGTTACACTATCCTATTATTTGGGCTGACTTTTCAAATAACTTAATTCTTGTACCTACATACGTAACTTTCCTATAAATTCCATATAGTTTGCTGAATAGTAGTCACAGTAAGATGAGAGTAATAAGCTAATTTTAGGGCTTCAGAATGTCATGACTAACCTAAAACCCTAAATATTTTTAGTGTGTAGACTCCGGCATGAGTAGAGGTTGTCACTGCAGCCGGTGGTGGACAAAACGAGCAGGACAGCTTTGCACTAGAGGTCGCAGCATTGCTATGAGCACTTAATTGCATTCAGCCACAGGAGCATTATGGAGGTCACTGTACTAGTGTCAGATGATTAGTTCGGGGGTTCACAAACCCCACTCCAGCTTATCCCAGTAGTATTGGATGGAGCTCCAATACTTCAGACAACACTGTTCTATTGCTACACAGCTCCATACTGGGGAGCCACTCTGACCAATGCTTGGTGTTCAACATGGGGCCCTTAGGCTTCTGTAGGGTATTGTACAACTGAAAACAACAATGGGGGATCTAGCAAATAGCATCTGAACAGACTTATTAGGGGTGCCCACATACTTTTGGACAGTTTGTTTTTAAACTATTGGGCCCTGTTTTCAGCTGTAGCATGTTCTTTTGGAAATTAACGTCCGTTGTAATCAACTGTGTGCTAGAGATGCAGGAGATGGGGTTTAGGTAGAACAGTTTCATTAGACTAAAGTGGAAGAACGGGTGGAGCTTATATAGAAAGGTTAGCCAACAGTGCTAATGGCATTTTCTATCTAAACACAATCTAAATACAACAATTACAGAGTCTTTGTTCATTACAACAGGAGTCCTTTAACTGATGATTTTAATTTCCAAGTTGATAATGAATCAGACTGCAGATTTATGCAGCTTGCACACTCTCTAGATTTTACTCAAATGACTGATGGGCCAACTCACACCCGTGGCTGTGCTCCAGATTTAATCACTTCACAGGAGTTGAATGTCAATGCAGAGTTTGCTGTTGCAGACCGGGTTTCGTCGTCTTTTACATAATTGCCTGTAAACAAGTTATTAAATAAGCTCTCCTTCGTTGCATCAACTGATGTTGCATTGGGTAATCTCTTGATGAGAAGCAAGCCCCCTTCAGTCCTTAACAAGACACAACAAGGTTAATGATTAAAACTCACGTGAAGATTTGAATCAGACGCACAAAAGCAGAAAAAGAGCCTTTGATTGAGAGAGCGCCTTGGAGAAATGAAAATCTCCCCAAACGAGACACCTGAAAATGTGTGAGGAGGAATTTATCAGTCAATTCCGAGTCCAAATTAAAGGTCCATCTTGCTGTTTTTGGTTTTTCTATACAGTAGTGATTCTCTGGCAACAACCACGAGTGGTGGTGACATTGGCGATGACATTGACAGCAATGGTGAGGTTGGTGGCGAGGCTAGTGTTGACACTGATGTATGGAGAGGAAGATGGAGAGGGAAAGATAAATAGAAGGAGCAAGAGAGAGACGACTCTCGCCCAACAGTCCCCCTTTCTTCACATTAATTCATCATTTACAGGCGCTTCAGGTGACAGTACGACAATAGCTCTTCGTTCACCTTTTCATACTCCCACAGAGGGAACGGCTTCATTTAGTACCATCAGTAGGTTGTGTTCAGGACCTCTGTTATGTTCAGTTTTGTCTCTATTGTCTTTTATTTTTCCAATTTAATTGATTTTGAAAGTCCTGATGACGCCGAATGGCACAAGGCCCAATAATTCTTTTACAGCAAAGACAAATAATTGCTTCTTGTTTTCAGATAACAAACAATTCAATTTCTTTGTCAGCATCAGCACCCCCCATCACATTGCCCATTTATGTCTATAATCTTTTAATTGGCTGACAAAGAAAACTTTGTAAATTACTGTTTTTCTTTTGATATAGTTTTTTTATTTATGTGAAAAGGAAATGCTTCTGCAGACAGACAAACACCCCTCCCCAAGGTGCTTATGGTCTTATTTTTCTCCTAGAATAATAGGAGTTTATTGTTTTTTCTTATTTTTTGCTGATTTGTTAGAGAAAAATGACAGCACTGATTAGACCGTACTTCTGTTGACCTAAACCGAAATTACCCTCCGGCTATTTCCACAGCAAATTGCCTTTTCAGACACAAATGACCAACTGTCCATCACACTAGGTCGTGCTATTCTGGGAAAGTTTGCTCTTTTGGAAGCACAGTGTGTACAAACAAAATATACATTGCTTGAAAATGTCCACATTAATTTCAATGCACATTTAAACAGTGCAACTTTTGGCACCCTAACAACTTGCCACGCTATCCAAACAAAAAAAAATATCCAAATCATACTGATTGAGGGAAAAACATTGGGGGAAAAATGGAGACTGACACCAGGGTTTAATGCTCGAATTGGACAACGGCCCATCGCTTTATTAAAGCTCTAAAGCTTGTGAAAGCATTAGTGAGCCTCCTTCTGGCGCAGCACACAACAGCATTAAGAAATCAGAACCCCATTGCTGTGTGGCTGGATCCATACGCCATGTCACTGCTCTGAATAGGAGGTACAGTGATGGTGGGCCCAGCCCTTACACAAATTCCTACACAAAATACCCCAAATGAGCTCAGCTCTGTTACACTACTAAGGCCCTATCCATACGTAGCCAGGAATTTTTGAAAATGGTGATTTTTCTTTTTTTTAAAATATCGCTGTTCACACTTTAAAGCAAAAAAATGTTAAATGCTTTTAAGCATGCCATAGCAACAAGCAGCGATGTAATCATAAACCGTATAGCATTGTTGGCCAATCAGAAGCCTTGGTGCGAGAAAGTCATTACTGTTTCCAGTAGGTGGATGTAAACAAACATGGTGCACAAGGTGACGTCCAATGAGATTAATTCCTTGTCCACACGTAGATGCAAAAACAGCATTATAAAAAATTATAACATAATTATAATATAAGAACAAAATGGCCGTTTACATGTGAACATAAGGATAAAATGTGCAGGAAAAGCACATTTTCAACAATACCCAGCTACAAGTGAACAGGATGTTAATTAAGTTTGACCTTGACCTCCTGTCCTGTGACATAGTATCTCAAGTTTGTCTACTTTCCAAAATTTTCACGGTGATATTGTTAGCTATTCCGCTAGCTTAGTGCACTACATTTCAAAAAGCTAAAGCCAGAGAGAAATGTCCATTAAAACGTTCATGTATTCTTTTGCTTCCATTCTTCCTGGTCTTTCTCCAGCCCACAATGGCGTTAATCCCTTCACTGGTACTAGTTAAACCCATAAAGATTTTCACAAATGCAGTGAACTGTCAGTGTATTTACAAGGGGTGTAACAATAAATCGTTCTATATCAATGCTTCAATCAAAATATTGCATGATCTGTTATATCAATCTGAATTTGATGTGTTTACTTCATAATTCATTTAAACTCAGATCTTAAATTTTACTGTGGGCAGTGTTTTTAACTGAGCAGTTGATTTTGTTATGAATACATCTCTAAATTTGAGCTTTAAATCATAAAATGTGCATATTATCATATGTTTGAATTAATCGAAATGTAGCAGATTGTGTGAAATTGAATCATCTTTTATACTGAGGCCCCAGTATTGAAGCGAATCGCAATATGGATTGTTGGCTAAAATAATTGATGCAGAATCAAATCGTGAGGGCACTTGTGATTTACAGCTCTAGTATTTACCCACTATTCACAACTGGCCCCTCCCCCACAGTTTCTCTCATAACTAATAAATACATTTTATATTTATGTTATACTTTTTATTCTGATTAAAATACATTGCATTATCCCCCAAAACTTGTAAGGGGGAGGGGCCTACAAGCTATTAAATCAAGTGGTCAAGACAAAAAATTAAGCAAAAAAAATCATGTTTTTTTTATATTTCTTCACTTTCTGACTTTGGTCAAAGCCAACAGTCTTATTGCATTATTTTAAAGTATTTTCCCCCTTCCTCTTCAAGTTCTCTCTCTCCCTCTTTTAGGAGGTCTTATTAAAATGTGGGCCACAGAGATTAAACACTAATTCTCTCTGTTGTCTCAGGCCTTTGAACATTCCTCTGTACAGATTTGGATGTATGTCACACATTAATGAAAACAACTGTAGCTGTGAGTCCTGTAATCCTGGTAGCAGGCATTGGACCTCCTTGGGGTTTGCTCAGTGCAGTTCTGGCGAAATGTCTGCATAATCCTGGACATAGACCCGATTCTGAGCTTCAAAAGTTTAACCTCAGACAGTCCGACTGAACGCTGCTGTATCCCCGAACTGTTCTTAGTGCTCCCCCACCCCAATATCGCTGCCCTGCTTTAAAACATCTAATCCTCCTCTAATAAAGTAATGCAATGTACTGTAAGGTGTAGAAAGATGGTGCAACACATTGATACAGGACTGTATTGTGTAATTTCCTCTTGTGATACCATATCAATGCACTGGCCCCAAATATCAGTATTTTAATTAAAACATGTAGACACTAATGGATTCCCCCACCAATGTGACTCATTATTCATAACTTTCCACAATGGTGCTTATCAAAGGAATATGTTAATAGTAATAACTGGCAAATTCGAAAAGTCTGGGCCCACTTCAGTTTTTACAACATTGATAAAGACTACATACATCTACAAAAAAAATGTTTTAGGAAAGTAAAAGCATAATAAGCATATAATAGATTAGGTGAGATCTAGCTGTGTTGTTTTAAACATTTTTACCCCAGAACTGTACTGCATTTTGCCAGTTTATAGTCATTTTACATTAGAATGATGGTGTATGTGGACATGGGAAAGTTGCACTACATAATACAGAACCCTGATTACAAAAAGGTAAACCAGACCTCTAGTTTATTCATAACAGAACACAGAAACATATGGAAGGGAAATTTATGGTCATTTTGACATCTCAATTTGGGCAGGTCAATGTTTACCACTTTTAACAACAGTCTACAAACAGTTGGGAACTGAGAAGACCAGTTGCTAGACTTTTGGGAGACAGATGTTGTCCCATTCATGCATGTTAAAATATTGGGTATTTCTTCTTTCAGGTTACACCAAATGTTTTCCATATAAACTGCAAGCAGGCCAGTTCAGGACAGAAATATGCAAAGCCTTACCTACGCAAAAGAACATCTAGATAAGGGCATTGTGCATGTTTGCTCTAAAATATATATACGTTTCAGCAGTGCCTTTCTGGATTTGCACCCTCCATTCCATCAGAGATCCAGGCGTTTGAACTGAGCACACATAATAAGCTGGTTGGCTCTTCTATTATTTATTCTGGAAATTTTCAAATTTAGATTAGTTTGAACAGTTTTCCACTTTGCCTCAGTCCATTTTAAATGAGCGTTACCCAAAGATGATAATGATGTTTCTGGATCATGTTCACATATGGCTTCTTTTGTAACCTGCTTTTATGAATAGCATGGTGATTTCTGGAAGTGTTCCTGAGCCCAGGCAATGGTTTCCATGATCGAATAATGTCTGTTTTTACTGAACTGCTGCCTGAGGACTCATGTGTGACTGTATGTATTGTAGATGATGAGAGATTCAATCATCAAAGGAATCTAAGAATCTTCTGTGTGCATGGATCCAGGCTGAAAATATCGAAAATTGTTCCATCAGTGTTTTTTTTTGTTTTGTTTTTTGCAGGGTTGTGAACTTTTGCTTGTTTTTACAAAGATATGAAATACTAATAAATGCTCTTTTTATACCTAATCATGTTACTGACCTGATGCCAGTTGACATTAGTTGCAGAATGTTCCTCCTGTTTCTTTTGCAGTATTTTATTGACAAAGTTTTTGACGTGTTGCTGCCGTCAAATTCAAAATGAGCTAATATTTTTCATGTAACAGTAATACCACTTTCAGCATTTTATATGATTTCTATATTCTGAGAATAAAACTTTTTAAATCATTCTGTTTTTATTAGCATTTTAGACAAGCTTATTTGAAATTGGGGTGTACATCTTATGTATTTATCTTTTCATGACTACAGTGACGGTCTTCCAGAAAACTTTACACAATGTCTCTGTAAAAATTCAAATTTTTGCAACAGTCTACTTACTTTAAATGTACTCGATCAGCCACGGCCTGTTCGTGTCAGTTTGTTTCTTTAGTTTTGCACTTGCCCCATTTCAGCATTATGCAAACTGCATGCCTATATCAACATACACTTGCCTTGAGTCGTTAAAGAGCCTGTGAGCTACATTTATGTAAAATTTGTTTATGTAGTATAAATAGCCACATAATTGCTTTTTTAAAATAACACTTTCTCTCATTATATATTCTAATTAAACATGCCTTCAAGTAAGAAACATGTATTAAGACATGTAAATGAAACCTGTTCTAATTGCCTGTCCTGTATACTGCCTTGTTCAAAACACAATTCAGGCAAAACACTTCACATTAAGCTCCGTGTGAGTGATGGGGAGGAAACTTTAACTCAATATATTTGTAGTGTGTATATTTCTAGGACATCATGAAAAATAATTATATAAATAGGTTGTTTTGTAGCTTATATGTTATACATGGAGTACATTGACTGAGGAGTAAATGATACAAACATTTATTTGCTTAAGTTGTTGTTTGGGCTTTGAGTGGGGAGTTTATTTTCTTTGCCATCCAATCTAATCTTCACAAGCATCAGAGCTCTGATTCTTGACAACAAGATCTTTCAACCTTCAGTTACATTTCTTGACTGCTAGATGCAGTTTCCCATTGATTCTTGCAAAAAAAAAAACCTGCCCATCACTTCCACATCCTCATCAATGGGAAACTTACTGATCACCTACTGATCCATCCCATTGCCATAACATTCGTTTTATTTGTGTTGAACAATTATCACACAAATTTGTTTGTAACTTTCCATGTAAGGCTTCTCAGGTTTTCCTGTTTAACCATGAGACTATATGACATACAATGACAAGTAAAATGTGTGAACCTTTTGGAATTTTATGGTTTTTTGCATTAAATTGTCATAAAAATGTGAACTGATCTAAGTCAGTGGTGTAGAACTCTGGTCCTGAAGGTCAGTGTCCTGTACAGTTTGATGATTTACCTGCTTAGACACACCTGGTTCAAAATCACTTGTTAATTATTATTGTTTTTTATTATTATCCCCTATAGTCCCACAAGAAATTTGTCAAATTCTGCATTTAACCCATCACACATGGAGAAGGAGGCAGCTGTCAAAGGAGGCGACCGGGGAGAAGTGAAGTGGGGACGGTACCTGCAACCTTCTGATCTCAGGGGCAAAAGTCCTAACCACTAGGCCACCACTGCTCCAACCAATTACCAGGTTTAGTGAGTGTGTTTGAGGAGGAAAACTACCAAACTGTGCTGGAAACCAGCCCTTCAGAACTTCAGTTTGACACGTGTGAAGTCAAGAATATTGAGCAGCTAAGTCAGAGCCCAGACCTCAACCCAATAAAGATGCTATGGAATGACTTGAAGAGAACCAAACAAGAATATAACAGAGCTAAAGCAGTTCTGCTGGAAAGAATGGGCTCCTCCTGCAGGTCTGATCCACATCTGCAGGAAGTGCCTGGTTAAGGTCACTGCTGCCAAGGGGTGGTCAACCAGTAATTCATTCCAAGGGTTCACACACTTTTTCCACTTGTAATATGAGCTGTTTATGGTTGTTCGGAATAAAGACATAAAAAGATCAGATTTTTTTTGTGTTATTTTAGACATATTAACAAATTAATGCAGAAAACCATGAAATTCTTAAAAGGTTCACATACTTTTCCTTGCCACTTTGTTCATTCCATATATGGTGCTTTGTCCAGTTTGTTCATTTATATAATCCTTGTTGATTGACTACATTTAAGGTAATGAGACAAATTACCAGAAACAGTTTCTTTATATATTGTTAATAACAATATTAACAATATAATAACAATATATATTGTTAACACTTCTTATATTTATAAATATGAATCCATATCACATATGCATTTTGTAGACAGTATATTATACTTTCATTGTATATTTGCATTGTTGTTTTCCTTTATACTGCTGTGCTTGAGAGGCACCATCTACAGGAACCAAATTACTTGTGTGTTTACTCACTTACTTGGCCAATAAACACGATTCTGATTCTGATTTTGAAATGTGTTATTGTGGCAACTTGATTTAATTTTTGACAAGTCCTTTCTAAAAGAAACTACGTCACCCTTGTCTTCAGATGGTGCAATTTAAACACATTTACCATCCCTATGGGTAGTCCACATCTCCTTTGGTGAGCTTTAATGAAAATAAATAAAGAGGTGACGGCTCAGCACAGTGTCCAGATCACAGGCCCCAACCATGGGACGAATGAAATGCGTTTTTAATGGAACTGAATGAATTAGTGCACATCCTCCCTATTGCTTCTGCTGGACAGGAACAGTCTGCAATCAAGCTCCAAAGACAGTTCACAATTTCCTCATCAATCCACAAATGTGTTCTTTTGTACCAGTGTTCTGAGAAACCTCACGTAAAATAAATGTAAAATATCTTCTTCAGGGTGTATTATTAAATCAATGAATATTTACAGTGTTACAAAAGTTAAAATTTTTTAATGTTCTATAAGAATGAGACCTAAAACATCAGCAAGTTTTCAATCAGGTCCTAAAAGGAGATGAAGAAAACCTAGTTAAATAAAACCAAAATTATTAAAATGGTCATTTATTTGTTGGAAAAAAACATTAACATATCTGCATGTGAACCAGTACAATTGTCATGTAATTTGAAGGTGACAGAGTCTATTGTTTTAATCATGGTAAATGGTTATCAATGGTTTTATATAACGAACAGGGATCCAGCAAAGTCTGCTCACACATACAACACATTTTGATGTTTACCATGGCTCGAACAAAGGAGGTGTCTAATGAAGAGTTGTTGATGCCCATAAAGCTGAAAAAAGTTACAAGATCATCTCTAAAGGGTTTGGACTCCACCACCCAACAGTCAGACAGATGCACAGTGCAGATTTACAGACAGTTATTACTGTAATGTAATAATCGGAGAAGGTACAAAGAAATGTGACTTGTAAGCACATAAAAGGTTAGTTCATGCGAATGTACAACATTGGTGTGCATGACAGGGTGAAAGGAGAAACTTCTTCCTAAACAGAACACTGCTGATCTACAGTTTATTATAGATCATGTGGACAAACCAGAAGAACACTGGAGGAATAGTCAGTGAAAACAGAAAAGTAGAAGATTTTGTCTTGAACAAGCCATGTTACATTTGGAAAAAGAAAAACTTCATTCCAGCAGAAGAACATCAGTGATGTGTTGGGAGTGTTCTGGTTTGGGCCCGTTTTGCTGCATCTAGGCCTGGTCGGCTTTCCATCAATGAAGAACGAATTCTGAGAATTCTAAAGGAAATTGTCAAGACATCTGTCCATGAACTGAAGAGACAGTAGATCACGCATCAAGACCACAATCCTAAACACATTGACTCAGCCTTTACGAAACATTCACTGTGGTCTTGTTTAACCATCCTTCTGTAGAACAAAGTCCTGACCTAAAGTCTGATTAAGAGGTTGTGGAAAGACCTAAAGCAAACGGTTCATGTGAGGAAACCCACTAACAATCAAAAGTTCAAGCTGCTCTTGAGAAATTGGCTAAAATTCAATAAAGTCAATGTGCAGGACTGATCAATAGTTACCGTAAATAAATATTTCACAAGGGGGTCTGACCACGTTCATAAAAATAGTTATACTTGGTCATGAATCCGATTATATATCTGCATGTGGTAAGTTTTATTTTCTCATCTGCTACTTTTAGGAATAGTTCAAAAAGCAACAACTATAAAGGCAATCTGCATAGGAAAAAAAAATAAAAAAAATACTCTAATACATCAGGGCAAGCTAGTAAAATCTTGGCTTTCTTCAGGAATAGTTTGAAAATCAGATGAAGTTTTAAGTCACAATTATATAAAAATAGGTTCAAATTGTTTCAGGCATCACTGTATTTGATATTTTGTGTGAAAAGTCTGAGCAGTGATTGTCGATACATCATCACAACTCACCCTGCACTATTCTAATGCATCTCTTCACAATCTCTCTTCACCTGTGAACTTATAGGTTGACTATTGGTCTTGTTGTCACTGAATAGAGAGTGATGGACAGGTGATCGGATCGCTGAATGTGCTCTGGGGGATTGCATTGGTTCCCTCTGAGTCCACTATAGATTTGTCCAGTTCAGCTCAGCAGGTGACTCAACGCTGTCACTTTTCATGGCTATTGATCTACAAGCATTCAGCCTTTCAGTTCCTCGGTGCTCTCCCTGGTGTGTACTGAACGCTTCATGGATCAACATCACAGGTTCCACGTTATGGAATCGCATATTCCAGCGGCGCGTTCCTATTTGGAGGAGTTATACACGAAGCCGCAGTGGCAGCACCTATTCTGAGGGCTCAATAGTATGTGTTGCGGATGATAGACTGATCCACAGCCATCGACTAATCCCTGTAGCATTCATTATGTGAGTAATGAGGGGGCAAGCTCGATAATGACAGCCAAATTACAGAGTGAGAATAGACTGTTCATTTTCTTGCAGAGATGGAAAAACATCGGCGCCTGAACTGGGCTATCATTTGGAGCAGCCTACGTGGCAGCTCGTCCTTTCAATAGGCTGGATCTGTCCCACAGACGGCGAGGCACAGATAAGGCCGGCTCCCTCTTTGTTATTTCGAGCCGACAGTCCTCAGCATTATTGGCTTAAATGACACCTCACAGCTTTCAGCAGAGGAGGCCTCACTTCAATCAATACGGTCACTATGGTAACACAATATGTCGAAAACATGAGGTTATGAGCGTGGGCTGTTTCTCACGTGCAGGACGATGTAAGGGGAACAGATTCAGATAAAGGCTGAAATATAGCCTCGGGGAGAGGGCCTCAGGTGGGTTCACCATGAGGGTCAGAAGTAATGGAATACTCAAACTTTTAACATGGCCGTTGCTCCGGGCGATCTCTAGACTACTTGTGCCTCTGGGTTTGTGTGGAAAAACATCTCACATGTTATTTGAAAGACCAGATGTACGTATGAATCGGGTCCACCCTCAAACATGCATATTCATGAGGAAGTGAAGCGCATGTATGCGTGTTTAGGATTGGGCACCAGTTTGGTCTTAAAATGGGAATAAAAGGATCAGTACAGGCCCATCAGTTTTCACCCTGACCTTGGGAGTCTTGGGGTGATTGACAATTTAGCATCCACATCCAATTTCACATAAAACATCATCAAATTATATTTACAATGGTGCTTGAAAGTTTGTGAACCCCTGGAAAAATGACATTTATATGAATGTGACCTAAAGCATAATCGATTTAGCAAACAAATCCTAAAATTACATTAAGAAAACCTAATTAAATTAAATGATTATATTTATAATTTAGTTGTTAACATTTACACATCTGCATGTAAACCATTATGATTCTTGTATCATTTGAAGGTAAAATCAGAACCTAGTGTTTTCAGTCAATGGGTTGACAATTGGGTATAAGACCCTGTTTTATTTAAGGAACAGATGGCAGCAATCTCATGGTTATGCAGGTTATATCCAACATCAGCAAGATCAAGCTGTACCTCCCAGAATACGCCACCGGTACTTTCCCGCCATGACTACTGCAACTCGAACGCAATCAAGCCGCTGCCCACTAGCTACATTTTTCTCCTTATAACTTACTTCCTGGTGTTCATTTACAGTGTTCAGCCCAACCGTTGATGCACAATTTGTGTTTGCGATCCCCTAGGTCAGTTTCTGACAACACGGCTGCTAATGCTTGGTTATTTTTGGATGGCAGACCACTCATCTGAGCAGTGACAACATTGTGTGTAACAGCCCCAGTAGCGCTGCTGTGTTTGTTACTTTCAAACTAGCACCACACACACACACTTAAATATGATCCACCACTTCACAAAGGTCCTACTGTATGTGCAGAAATTCATCACTGATATATGATGTGCAGGATGACTGGGGGTATCGTTGTGATTTTTGAACATGGGATACCGTAAAGGATCAACCAACGCCCAGAAACTAAAAGTAAACTGCTTTGGTATGAGCAGGACCAGTGTTTTAGCATTTCTGATCTTGTGTTCCCAGTATAAATTTTGTAGACCAAATAAATAAAAAAACCAATAACAAACCTTAGGAAGGCCAAGAAAGTCTGAATACAATTTAAAAACTAAGGCTGAAAATATATTAAACTGGGCAGCTGTATAAATATTAAACATGACACATAATTACTAGCACTTTTAGCTAGATATTTACAGTAAAATGTTAATATGTTCATATGTAAAGCTAACATAGCATGCTTCACAGAACATGTAAAATTATAGAGTAAAGTTATTGCACCTGTTGTATCAGATTTTTAAACATCCTAAAAGCTTTTAAAAAGAACCGTGGTCACATGCAATGCTCAACTGCGTATTCAGTTTGTTTATTTCTTAGCTTATTTCCACAGCCCTTTCTTTAGTCTGTTCATCTGCTCCTCATTTAGGTCTCCTTCCTTTCCCAGGTCTACCTTGTCACATAATCAGTATTTTTATTTTGCCAGGTCATTATTGAATCATTACAGGATCACTCCTGCATCTACATATTTTTCTACATCCCTGTGTGAGTAATTGTGTAAAGTTTAAGTCTAATTAAACAAATTTTTCTAATTAAAAAATATTGTTTTAACTTCTTCCTACCAGTCAAAACGCAGTTAAGCAAATGAGAGAAAAATAAAAGTTGGTCATCTAATCATTGAGAAAAAATAAGGATAAGTTTGGATTAGCTGTTAATTTGAAGGTGACAGAGTCAAGTGCTTTTGTTCAAAGGGACGACAGTTGGTTATTCAGATAATCAGGTTTTTAAAAAGATCTATTAGCGTTAATAGTAAAATAGTGTCAATTTACCTTAGAGTAAATTAATCATGAAACATTCAAGCACAACAGATCAGAAGACTATTCTGAACTTTTGTGGAAGAATGAAACTCATCTACAATATTTTTGTGTGAGATACAGTATTTTGAAGGAAAAGTATTTGGACAAATGAAAGCCCTTTGTTTTAGCAGAAGAATGTTATTTGTGGAACATGTTGATAGTAGGCCTGTTCTTAGTGCAGCACATTCTGTTTTTATTATCAAGGGATTATAATTATGATTTTTAAAATGATACTCATCAAAATGTATAATACATTGTCATTTGTCTATGAAAAAAGAAAGTAAGTCCACACAAATAAGCTCTACCCAAGTAAGGTTAAACAAGTCTGGTCAAGTTGGTTTTTATTGCCATTGAAACCAGACACATTTCTACTGGATCTTGGTGCTACATTAAAAAAAAAAAAAAAAAAAAACGATGTAAAACAAGATCAAAAACAAAATATTTGCAAATATAACATAGCAACTTACAGTGCAAAAAGAATAAAGCTTAAATGTAATGTCTGGAAATGACAAAGTCCTCACCTTTAACCCCAAAAAATGTTGTGAGAACCTGATGTGACCAGTTCTCAGCTTCTCTCTATAAAGGAACGGTTTAAAATCAATCCAAGCTGATGTGCAGTATTGATTAACAGTTACCAGAAATGTTGAGTTGCAATTATTGTTCCACAAGGAGGTCATGCCAGAAATGGAAAGCAAAAGGTTCTCATTTTTGGAAATCAGATAATTAATAGTCAACAAATACAGTACACTGCCAAGTATAATATTCATCTTGAGGATGATTTAGGTCATTTGCATGCAGATGTCATGGAATTCCTCACCACTTCATGCACACAATACAGGGCCTGCTGTTGATGGAGAAAGTAAATAAGGTTTTATAGAATCAGCTGTGTAGGTGTTTGTAGAATTTTGGAACAAAATGGTAAAAATCTTCAGTCTAATGTAACTAGAGTAAAAAAGTTTAAATCTAGATTCTAATTTAGACGATGAATCCAAATATGTGTATTATCTTCTGTTGACCTTCCTGCATGTTAACTAAGCTAAATGTAGTGGGTCCATATAAATCAGACAAAACAGAAACCGCACTAAAACACTGTGTGAACAGAAACCGCACTAAAACAGTGTGCGAACAGAAACCGCACTAAAACACTGTGTGAACAGAAACCGCACTAAAACAGTGTGTGAACAGAAACCGCACTAAAACAGTGTGTGAACAGAAACCGCACTAAAACAGTGTGCGAACAGAAACCGCACTAAAACAGTGTGTGAACAGAAACCGCACTAAAACAGTGTGCGCACAGAAACCGCACTAAAACAGTGTGCGCACAGAAACTGCACTAAAACAGTGTGTGAACAGAAACCGCACTAAAACAGTGTGCGAACAGAAACCGCACTAAAACAGTGTGCGAACAGAAACCGCACTAAAACAG
>JBBIGC010000152.1:3068688-3096339 GCA_037576955.1 Lepidarchus adonis | reverse complement strand
TACTTGAAGTAGTTTTGCAACCAGTACTTTTACACTTTTACTTGAGTAAAAAGCTGGAGTTGATACTTCAACTTCTAAAGAAGTATTTTTAAACCCTAGTATCTATACTTCTACTTGAGTAATGAATGTGATTACTTTTGACACCTGCTTCAACAAGTAGGGAAGTAATCAAATTCAACATTATTTTAGCCAACAAGCAGAATTTTATTAAAATTTAGAGATTTGGTTCAATACTAGGGTCTGTAGTCAGTATGAAATTTCACACAATCTGCTACATTTCTATAAACTCAAGTGCAAACTGATAATAATTAACATTATCATTAAAAGGAAAAATACAGCGATGTAATCATAAGCAAAAATGCTTATCAGTAAGAAACTGGCCACAAAATTACATATAAAAAAAAATCAGTGTTTATTCCACGTGTTAGTGCATGATCTGATGTATCGGACCATTTTGGTTGATGCATCGATACAAAATCGATTCATTGTTACAACCCTAGTTGCAAGAATTTTTTTTCCAGCAGAGGATCAACAAAGTTCAATTTTGTTCCATTCTAAAAATATGATTTGTTGCATAAAACATTACAAATTGAGTCTTATATGCCATGATTTCCTGCCTCAATTTTATATGTATAATTTTTTTGTCTATTGATATGCCTGCGGTGTGTCTTAACTTGTTTCCTTCTTTTGTGGAACTAACTGAGGAAAAAATTAAAGATGTGATTTTCTGAAGGGATGTAACAAATGCATTTGTTCAGTAGCAAGCACATTCCCATTACTGCCCCTTTGTTAGCTTATCTGACGAGCTGATTTATTTTTTTTATATTCTGGGCAAAACCTGTGAAGTAGATTGCTTTTACTTTGGGTCAGTGTTAGCCTTGCTGAGATGAAATCACTACTTTTTCTCATGAACTGTACAAATCTGCAACATTCAGTCACATGCACACACACTTATTCCCCATGGAACATTACATAATGCACCACCTGTGGGACCCACTAGAGGATCTTGGAGGTGGGGCTGATTTTCAGTGATGTGCACTGCGGCAGGTGGTCACAGTACTCGTCATGTATAAATGCTGGTGAAGGAAACCGCAAAATAGCATGAAAAAGAAGAGCATGTGAACTGCTGATTGTTAGCCGTCTTTAAGCTGTTAGATGGTGACAGCTGTGGAAAATGCCTCTAAGAAAAGGTCAATAAATGACAAAATGCTGACTACAGCCAAGCCTGACACATGGCCATCATTTTTTAATTGTGACTAATGCAAGTGGAAGCTGCCATTTGCTAGCAGTGATAAATGTGCTGTTTTATGTTGTTTAGCCATGTGTAACGGCTCTGGTTTGCTTTGTGTATAATAGGGATAAATAGCCTATGGTGCAGTTACCATAATTGAGATTTCATTTCAACAGAAAATCATTATTGTATGAATAGCGTACGAAAGGTGCCAATCTTCCTTCAAACTCCTGCCACAAAACCCGTGACTAACCAGGAGTGGTTAAATAATCATGAGGATGGAAAATACTTGCTTTGTTATTACACCAAATGTCTTAGAAGATGTGTCATGGATTCCCCTTCACACATGTCCTTGTTCTGTTCGACACGTGTTCCTGTTCAGTCCCCGTCCTTCACCAGGTGTTCCTCATTATGTTCGTATTTATACGCCATGTCCTTTGTTCAGTGTCAGTTATTGTCTGTGTAGATGTGGTCGTGTGTTTCCTGACTCGTGTTTGTTGCCTTATTAATAACTTCAGTATCAACCCAGCATTTCCTTCCTCAAACCCCTTCAACACATTAGTTTATTACTCAAGTTATCAAAACTGCAGTTAAAATCCATTTCAAATGTCAAAAAGCGCTTGATTTTCTCAAACCAGTTGAGTTTAAATGTTTAAATAAAACAAATTCATACATCTTTTTAGTTATATTGATATGCAATAAAATACTTAGCATTGCACACGGTTTGCAAATTCACACCACTGCATTAAATGACAAAAAAAAAAAAAAAAACTCAAATTTGTTGAGACATTTACTTTTTTTACCACCATAGTTCAGAATTAAATTGTTCCATCAATAATGACAAGCCATCCAGGACCAGATGTCACAAACCAGAACGCTCCCACCACCATGTTTCACAGATGGGATAAGGTTTATGCTGGAATGAGTGTTTTTTCTTTTTCCAAATTAAGCTAAAGTTTTATTTTGCCAACATCCACAAACATTGTTATTATAGCATCCTTCTGGTTTGTTAGTTAACTATAGATGGGCAGATGGTTTTTTGGAGAACAGTTTCTCTTTCTCCTTTCAGCCCAGTCATGCACACCAGTGTTGGTCAATGTGACTCCTAAACATTGGTTAATGTGAGACAGGTCTGGGTTCCTTTGTAACCTCTCGGACCTTAACTCAACCTGCAGCTGGAGTTATCCTGATTGGCTGACCTCTTCTGGGTAAAGAGAGATCTGGAATTTCCTCCATGTGTTCAGTCTGACTTGATTGGTGGAGTCCAATCTTATTACACTTGGTTTTGTAACTTTTTCCAGCTTTATGGGCATCAACAACTTTCTCTGGTCATCAGACACCTCCTGTCATGAAACACATCCACAAATGTGCTTTAGGTTAAACTCATTAAAATATAAAACATTTTAAAAGAGACTTTCAAGCATCACTGCAGGTGTTGCACAGCAGGATTTTAAAAGAAATTGCTACCTCTAAATGCATTAAATGATTTATGCAAATTGTATTCGGTCTAGGCTGACCTAGCCACGTATGTATGAACGTCAGCTTACATGTTACATGTGTATCACAGTTCCTGAGATACTGGTAGAATTATTTCAATAAATTGCTGTCAAACAGCAGATGTCTGAGAAACTCGTTATATAAATTAGATGCAGCAAGTTTATCACCTCAGGCTGAAATCAATTACCCTGTGCCTGCTCTATACTTTACTCTTGAATAAAAACCCACAGTACCAATCTACATACAACAACAACAACATTGCTGGAGGCAGAGTATTGTTGAGGCTTCCCATGAACCCACACTCACCTTCTCCACATCACATCACTCTAGAAAGCTCCAAAAATCCCCCTGTCTGCACAGGCTGTCCCTTACCATGGCAACCCCACCATCACAGTCAAAGGCTACGTGCCATAACTAAGTCATCAGTCAATGTTCATAGGAGTGGGACGATCCTTTGTGTTTGAGGTCCAAACTTACTTTAAGGTCAGAAGGTTTCTCCGTACATGTTGATTTAGCCTGCAGTGTAATCTGCATCTCTCAACTGAGCAAAAGAGCTTGGAGCGACAAGCCTTCACAGCAAACACTGCAGATATTTTGTTTCACCCTGCATTAAGAAGACTGGCCAATTATCACTAATGAGTTTGGCAGGGCAGGACCTCATGAGAATGAGAGTGTGGCCATTAACTGCCAGTCAGCTAAAGCATTTGATCCATTTACCCTAGTGTAAGAGAAAATAAAATCACGTCAACATTGAATCCAATGCATTCCAACTTTTTTCATTGGCCAGAAGTATTTGCACAGAGACTGATATTGTGAAGATATTGATATTGTGAAGTTTAAGATTTCTTGACATTCCTTTCAGAAAGTGCAGTCCATTATATAGATTTATTACACAGTGAAATATGTCAAGCCTCTATTTCTTGGAATTTCAACGATTATGGTTTTTAGATAAAACCATCTCAGAAAGCTAGAATATTGTGAAATAATTGCATCACACCCTGATCAGCTAATTAACTCAACACCTGCAAAAGGTTTCCTGAGCCTTTAAATGATCTCAGTCTGGGAGACTGAGGAGGGTAAGCCACAAAAGGTCATTGCTAAAGAAGCTGGCTGTTCAGAGTGCTGAATCCAAGCATAATCATAGAAAGTTGAGGGGAAGGAAAGGTGCAACATCAACAACCGCAGCCTTGAGAGGGTTGCCAGGCAAAGTTCATTCAAGAAATTGGAGGACCTTCACAAGGAGTGGACTTGGTCACTTTTCTGAAGTCCACAGTCAACATAGCGTCTACCAGGAAATCTTAGAGCACTTCATGCTTCCTTCTGCTGTCAAGCTTTATGGAGATGCTGATTTCATCTTCCAGCAGAACTTGGCACATGCCCACACTGCCAAAGATACCAACAGCTGCTTCAATGACCAGGGTGTTACGGTGTTTGATTGGCCAGTAAACTCTAACCTTCCTCTTGACAATACTCCATTGATGGGAGAGATACCAGACCCAACAATGCAGGTGACCTGAAGGTTGAGATCAAAGCAACATGGGCTTCCATTACACCTCAGCGGTGCCTCAGGCTGACCACCTTCATGGTACACCACATTGATGCAGTAATTCATTCAAAAAGAGGAGTGCATACAAACAAAAGCACTTTTCAGAAGCCTGACCTATGTTTAAAATATTTTATTGATCTTTGATTTTCTGAGACTGTTCATTTGGGGTTTTATTATAGAAATAAAAGACTTGATCCATTTCACCATGTGTAATAAATCTACAGTATAATATGTGGCTTTCACCTTCTGAAAGGAATTGCAAGAAATATCACTTAACATGATATTCTAATTTTGAGATGTATCTGTACAGAGGTGTTACAGCTACTTTTAAAATAAATGATCTACCAACAATAAAAATGCTAAAATATATAAATACAATTTTTGCCATTACCATCCGCCAAGTGTCTTAAAATGAAAGGGAAACAGTCAGAGTTGCACAGTCCGAACATGGTCCCCTCATCTTTTTCACCTCGTTTTTTTGTTGTGTAGTTAGTTTCATACTTTTTAATTAACATTTCCATTTTGGTTTCTTACTTGGTTCACTCATTTTTACACCCTTTCTGTAGAAGTAAACTGGAAGCCACAAACTAGGTGACTCGTTAGCTGGAGTTTAGCATTAGCTCAACTGACCACAGTGAAATTTGTTACTCAAGTCGAGGTCTCAGACTGGCTGTACTGTATGTCAACTGTCAAACACCACAGTGGGGATGGATGATAGGCTAAGACCCTTTTAGTGAGATACGATCTACCCACACTACCTGTACTGTAGTGTAATTGGTGGTTCATGGTTCACTCGTTTTTACATTGCGCAACAGTTTATTTTGAAAAACAGCTCTGCGATCAACTCCTATGCCTTTGCGATTGGTAGATTGCAATCAATGTATTGGGCACTAGTAAAGTAGGATAAAAAAGTTTAAAAAAAAATAAAACAAGTTCATTCCCAAGAATGTTGCCATCACTCCTAGATTGAAACTTTTTAATCTAAAGATTTGACTACTGCAACCCAACTCTACAGCAAATTCAGGATGCAGCAACAAGGTTCAAATACAAAGTTCACACTGAACCCATCGCTACCTGTAGCAACCGTATCTGGTTTAAAAGTTTAAAAATGCTGGGCTACAAACCCAAAAGGTCCAGGCCACATTTGCCTATTGGCCAGACCCACAGGTCACAGCTCACCAGTTTGAGCATTATGCTCAGCTCGACTGGAAAAATCAAAGACAAACATCAAGACTTCAGTTTTGGTCTCCAAGTAGTGGACTAAAGTTTCCCTGATCGTTAGAACTGCAGAGAACCTCACCATTTTCCAACAATGACTGAAGACCCACCTCTTCAAAAAGAGCACTTTAGGACAAACATCTCAAACTAAAACTCTTACAATATTGAATTCAATAAAGAGTCTAATCATCAGAATAATAAATAATAAAATCCTCTGGTAGGATCTTAGTCGAGTAGCAGCTCTTAACTGTTTAATGGTGTGAAGAACTGGTTTTCTCCCCAAAGCACCAAGGTTTGCTACTCTGGATAAGAAATGTCAAATACTGTAAACACTGTAAATGTTTCAATAAATACTGTAGTCCCACAGGGAGAGTTCGCAAATGGTCTTTTAAACCATTAAATACAATTACTTAGCAATGGCTGTGTGAGCTTTGGTCATTTAACTCCTCTCCAAAGCCTTAAAAATGTTCACTTAATCATAAAACACATTAAGTAGAGGAGTGGATTCTCTTCCTTTATGAAATTATGCATAATAAATTTGGAGGCTCTTGAGATGGCAAAAAAGTATAGCCTACATCACTGATTAAATCTTTCTGGCTTTTACACCAGGGTGACCAAATGAAAGACTCAATCCCACGCGCCTCACTATAATCCCACTTAGATTGTTGTTCTTTGTCTATGCTTAGAAAAAGAAAGGAATGCCAGTGTGTCAGAAAACATCCACCATTATAAAGCAGTTCCTTCAATTACCACCTACAAGGCGACATTTATTGCCTTTATTCAGCTCATGAAGTGGGTGTACACACCAATCAACCACACCACCTCCTCCTACAGGTGAAGTGAATAACATTGATAATCTATTTACAAATGGTACAATATATTAGGCAGCAAGTGTACAGACAGTCCTTGAAGTTGATGTGCTGGAAGCACTGGGATAAGGAGCGACTTTGGCAAGAGCCTTAATGTGATGGCTAGACTACCAGATCAAAACGTCTGAAAAGCAACAGGTTTTGTGGGGTCTTCCAACAGTGTTCCACTGAAGAACATCCAGTGAGCTGGTGCCAAGGCTCTCTGATGCATGTGATGTAATGGGTAGCTGACCTGGATCAACCCCACAGAAGTGATACTGTAGCACAAAAGTTTAATTCTGAAGATACAAAGGGGTTTAAACTCCGTGCACCACAGTCAGAGCTGTTCTGGTGGAATGAAAAGGACCTAGACAGGCAGTTTTAATGTTCTGATGTGTTGGGTTGATGGAAAGATGGACGATCAATGTACAGTCTTATGCAAAATTTTGGGTACCCCCTGATAGATTTGTGATTGAAGAAAAAAAGTGTTAAGTCTCTTTAGGACATGGAATAAAATTTATGGTAACAGGTTTCCAGGCGTTCGGTTTGGGACGCGACCCATTCCCGGATTCATTTACCACGGACACAAATTATCGTGTAAATTCGTGAGGACACACCCCGTTTGGCCATCACTGGCTGCAGACGATCATGCTACACTGCTTGGCCAGTCAGTGCTGTGGGGAATTTAGCGCTCAGTAGTCAACGTGTGACTGTCATGGTAGTACTTGTGATTTTTTTGGTAATATTTTAATCCATACTAACTGTCAGCAAAAGAAGTGGTCAAAACAACATGGATTTACATGCATCACAGAACGTGATGAGTGAGCGGCCTATCTGCATGATTTGCAACTCTAGTCTCGCACCGGCAGAATTGTGTTGGTTTTGTTTTTGAACAAGGTGATGTTCATGCCTGGCTCATTTTGTGCACCAGTAAAAAAAAACAACAACAACAATGTCTTGAATTTGAAAAAAAGAAGGAAAAAAAAGGGTCACTAATTAGGGGTTCGGTGAATGTGCATATGAATCTGGTGGGGTTCGGTTCCTCCAATAAGGTTAAGAAGCACTGGTCTAGAATAATGGCGGCTGACTGGCCCACGCAAGAGTAATAAAGATGACATGTCAGACCCTGCCACCATCAGCACACATCAGAGCGCCTAGTAACACTGACAAAACACCATCACAGTGACAACTTCACCCTGGAACACAAACACTCCAACCAAACACGGCAATCTCTATGGGTGAACGGTCTGAACTGCAGGAACCCGGACTCTCCTGCTTTGGAAGCATGCGGTTAATACACAATACAGTTTTCCATTGTCTTGCTAAAAGTAAAGACTTTTCTTGATTTTTCCAAAAACAATACATTTTGATTGGTTTTCCAATTAAAATATATTTCAGTTCTCACTACACTGCGGCCCTTAAATGAGCCTGAGCCCCCCCCAAAAAAGCAGTATTTTTTCTGGATTATGTAAATTACGAGTGAAAAGTTTTAGAAGTGTTTACTGTTACTATAGCAGTTCTGTTAAAGAACCTTAAATGTCAAAAGTTAAATCACCAGTCACAAAAGTAAATAAAACTTCAGGAATTAAGGACCTGCTTAACTAGTTTTCCTGATGTGGAAATAAAGGCCTAAAACGCAATGCAAAAAATTCTTTGAGGTTCAATATGTCTACAGATTTACTGTTGCCCCATTCTGTCCAGTTCATCCCAAAGCAGCTGAAGTCTGGAGATTGTGCTGCTACTGAATCTACTGTCGAGATCTTTTCTTCTGCTCATTCGCTCAGTGTTTCTGGCCTTTTTCTAACTTAAGGAACTAAACATTACATATACAGTACAGTACTATGCTAATACTGCAGCAGAGGGTGGAGGAAAAATGTGTGATCCACCTTTCTTCACAGAGATGGGTTTGTAGGTCCTCAGCAGAATTTGGGCCACCTATTGTAAGGCATGATTTGTTTGGAGGACTCAAGTTCAAGGGTGTAAAGTGATGCTCCCTGTGGTTTGAACTCAACTTTGAGTTCGCGACCCACTGTCAATGAGGGCAGCCAACGGCCAGAAGGCAGAAGTGTGTTTAGTGAGTAGTGCAAGGAAGAGAATAAAAAAAGTTTGTGCTAATGGGATTCGAACCACACTTCTTGGATTAATAAATACAACCCACACATCTTTTGAGAAATGGAAACCGTAACAACCAAAACTACCACAAGGGACTACGGCCAACTCCAGAGAAACAAACAAATGGCTTTTACAAAACAATATCCCCTCCTCCAGTTAACCCTTGCTTCCACACAGGTCTCACTCTCCCCACTTCCACTAAGGAGAGCTGAGCCTTGAATACACAATTTTATTTTTTTATTGCTCAACCCCACACCTTCTGGTATTTTTTTGGTGTATGTCTGTTGGCTTCCAACCTCCTGGGCTGCTTACCCAACAGAACTACAGATTTTAGAAGACTCCTTCCTTCCAACAATGAGAAGAGTGGAGTATATTTTTTGTAGATAAAGGGAAGCAAGTTCCCAAGGGCCAGAGAAAGGAAAGGTAGTGTTGACAGAATGTCTCACACTATACCATTACCGGCTGAGTCAGACTGTAGCCAAACTGGGCCAAGGACTCAGCACGCGTCAATAGGGCAGCTGGCTTATAAAGGGTCATGGCCAGGTGTGGCTCATGCCTGCTAATTGCCTGTCTTGAATGGCCTCTGCTGTTCTCTGCAGACTGGGGGTGGAACTGCCCTAGAGACATTGTTTCCTCTGTTTGCTGAAGTGACTTGCTGGCTCCCTCTGCTGGTTGGCTGGGAGGGTGTAAGCCGGTGGCGCCCCCTGCTTACTCCTATGAGAATTGTTTACATTAAACTTTAAGGCTTCATTGACTTCCATTGCTGCAGGAAAGTTGTTAGTTCACCTGGTTCTTAATGCATAGGGGGAAATCATTTTGTCTATGAAAGTTTGGTGACCTAAACATTTTATTTATGATGGATTTCTTTATTGCAAAGACTCACCTTTGTACCATTTAAGGTGACTTACTGTAACATAACTGCTTAAATTACCAGTTAACACTGGAACAATTAATTGTTCTAAAACTTGAGACTGGTAGTGTATATATATATATATATCTTTAGTATCTTTTTTGCATGATCAAATTTACTGATGCAGTCGACAAAGTGTGCACAAATTTTGAGCTCCAGCCATGTCCCTCACATACATACATTTTTCTGATTTCTAAATCTTTAAACAATATTATGTAACAAATGAGAAAATCTCCAAATTCTTTGCAATTTTAGTGTTTTTAGTTTGTTTTAGTTGATTTAGTTGTGTGGATACACCAGCAGTTAGGACTGATTATAAGCACAGTCTCATAGCTCTCATAATGAGAACACACATCTAAGTAAAGTTTTATGCTGGATTTTGGAGAAATCCAGCACAAAGAAGAATACATCTCCCCTGAAACCAGCCCAAAATTCCCTCTGTCCATTTTCTTTAATGTCTAAAGTACAATAGCTATGCGCAGATACAAAATCATCACATTTTACTTACATTTTACCCAGCGTCCCAGCTTTTTTGAAACCAGGGTTACAATACACTGATCAAAAAATCACCAATGCTGTCACAGCCTGGCGTGCTCGGCTGCTTGTGCCTGCTGATTAAACTCTACTGCCATGTACAGTGCATTGTGCTCATTGGATTGAAATGTCTTTTCATAAAGCATATAGGACAGTGACACCTATATGCAGCCCCACCTCCCCATCCCGCAGCGGCACATTACCCTCCATTTCTTTCCCAGTCTGTCGCCATCAAAATGGAAATGACACTGACAGACAACCAATCTATATGGTAATATTACACAGGTTTATCCTCCTACAACACTCAGACAACCAGCAGAACCCATATCACCCTCCACAGAAATCCCATACACCTGATCTACTGTAAATGCATGTTCACTACAAACCCTGGATTTCCTTCCATGGGTTTTAGAATGGGGTTACCTTTTTAAAGGTGTGCATTAATAAGTATCTCTGCATCCGTATAAACGTAAAAAGGGAAATATGGTGTAGCAAATCGATATTTGTATTAGAGTTGCTGAGCATTTTCCTTTCAAAGAAAACACAAAAGCTCATTTCTCTAATTGCACTTAGGTATTATTTTTTATAATGGATTATTGATTTAGCCTTTGCCAGCTTTTGGTTGTGTGTGGTCAGGAGGCATCGGTCCTTTTTTTGTGGACAAAGCAGAAAAGTGGTAATTGGGTGTCTTGTTATTTCTTATGGATTGTGGAATTTTTTTCTCCAACTCCAGTTGTTGTTCCAATGTTGCTCTGCGCTCACTTTTTATTACTTGGGGAGGTTTTTGTGTGTGTGTGTGTGTGTGTTTTATGTCTGTTTTCTTCCAGGATAAAACAGGAAATGTATTGGTGTTCAGTTCAGGGCTACCTGGTCCACTTCTTGACATATTGAATATGGTGCTGGGGGATCACACTGTTCTATGCCAATTTAAGAGCCAGTTGTTTTTCAAAGAAACTCAATTGGGTGTGACTCAGCCTGCATCCTTAATGGAGCATATGCAGGGAAAGGTCAGACAGCCTTCCCTATTCTCCCCCCGCTGCCTGCATGTAGAGGCGAGGCCTACATTGCCTTTCATCCACTGTAATTCTCTCCGGGGTCTTCTGGGATGTGATGGGGCATCTGGCCCTGCTGTACTCCATTCAGACCGCCTTTGAAATCCCTAAGCGCCTCAAAAAAATGAGATCCACCTTTAAAGAGCTGCAAGTCACTGCCAGCTGTAAGAGAAACCATTCAGGTGATGGGAATGGAAGTGAGATATGGTGTGTATAGTGCAAAATCTACCTAGATTTATGGACCAGGTTAAGCTGTGGTCTGAAGTTACCTTAGCCGCGAGGTTTCCACATTGAAACGTAGAGACTAGCGAGGTACACAGGGAAACAGGGGTATTAAACATATGGGTAATAGGAAGCACTTGTGTGGGAGGCGACAATCAAAACAGGTGACAGGAACCAAAATAAACAAAAGAACCAAACAGAGCGGAACACCGTGACAAAAAGACGAGATCTCAGATTGGCTGTACTGTATGTCAATCAACTTCCAAATGCCACAGTGGGGATGGATGATAGGCTAACACCCATTTTTAATGAGATGAGATCTACCCCACACTACTGTAGTGTAGTGGTCCCCAAACACCAGGCCGCGGATCAGTACCGGTATTTTTTTAAATGTAAAATAAAAACAAAATGATTTCAGTTCGTAGCATCTAAGTATGTTCGAGACATGAACTTTGGCGGTATTCTGGATGAAAGTTATGGCAGAAAACCCTGAGACCGTCACAACAGCACTGAAAACGTATTTTGAAAGGAATGTTTACGTGTTACCATAGCGACCAGAGCGCATTAGGGGCAGAGAGGAGGCGTTATTGCCGCATTTTAGGAGGACGCTGCTAATAAGTTACATAATTACGCAGTGGATTCACGTTTATTATTATATTTACAAAATACCACAGTTTTTGTGTTGGTCATATCATTTTATTTTGTTGTTTTCATCCGCGACACATTAAAAGCCGGTCTGTGAAAATATTGTCTGACACTAAACTGGTCCGTGGTGCAAAAAGTGTATTCGGTAGCTTCATTTTAGCGTTGCACAGTCTAACTTCATGACAGTTTCCTGCCATTGTTGCTTGTGGTTTAGGTTGACTAGCTCCTCTTTGTTTGCTCAGTGTGTGAAGGTTGTCTACCTCTGTGTTGCCCTGCAATGGGTTGGCCTCCTGTTTAGGGTGAATCCTGTCCCGGCCAGTAGTCAGCCAGGATCAGCTCCATCTTCCCGCCAACCTGAAATGGTAAGCAGTTTGGACATTGTGTGTAGAGTACAGAACTAATTTTGCTTCATGGAAGCTGACTATTGTATTACAGCAGTGTAACAGTCGTAGCTTTCTTCAAATCCTGGAGAGAATATATTAGCTTTATATTACTCCAGTATAAAGGGTTAGACATGTTGACTTTGTGCTAAATAAAAATCTAAAGTGAGGAGGACCTCTGCTCTCCTTTATGGTTCCATAACCCAGTTTGGAGAAGAGTTATAGTAAAGCCAGCTTGGTTGCATGTGTGGGTCAGTGTGCCAGCGGTCAGGAATGATTAAAACCACAGCTATTCCCAGTGGTTGTTAGTCTCATAACTCTCATAATGCGAACACACATCTGAGGAGATTCTTTAAACATTTGGTGCTAAACTGTGGAGAAACAGTTTCTCCACAAACAAGAATACATCAGCCCAGAAACTCTGCTGTCCATGTCCAAAGTACAATTGCTTTCCTCAAATGCAAGCTCGTTTTTTCCCAACCGTAGCTGCCAGTTATTTCTACACCACATTTTCTTTGTCTCTCATTACAGCTGAAAACAGCAGAGCTCCAAATATTTGCCAAGTGATATCTTCCAGAGGTTTAGTCTGCTTTATCTTTTTTCCTCTTACACTAAGTAATGTTCCTCTAGCTCTCCACACATGGGACACACTGCATGTCTGAATTTGTGTGGAACCTCTTTAGCCACTTATATTATGTTCATGGGCTAATAACAGGGTTGATGGGGCAGCCAAGGCCTAATGGTTATAGTAGTAGGTTTATGACCACTTGAGTACTGTACTGAAGTAGAGTTTTTGAGTATTTGTCTTTTAACTTTCACTTCAGTTGATGTTTTTATGGAAAAGTTGAAAAATTCATATAATTTTAAGTATGTGCCATGTTTGTATACCCTAACCCTGACCCTAACCTATATCACAGCATAAAAAACTCACTTGTCTGATCTACGGAAGCATATTGAGGTATGTAAACAGTGTATTAACTACAACTGAAAGTTTGCAATGAAGTTGTGGATCATTAATAAGTAATATTACCAATATTGTGTACAATACAGCCAGTGAAATGACTTTCTGTGGATTTGCTCACCCAGTCCACTGCTAGGCCTGTATTCAAATTATATAATATATATATAACAGCATGTAAAATGGAACTACTCCAACACAAACAATGTTTACTGAAGTTTTAATGCATTAGATATTGTAGGTGTTAATAATTCAACAATACAGTAATGTATTTTTGGAAGCAACTACTTCAGTACTTTTATTTAAGTAACATTTGACTATTGGTATCTGTACTTTCACTTAAGTACTGAAGTTGGGTACTTTGTCCGCCTCTGTGGGTTTTCATTTACAAGGTTTGGAATTAATTTAGAAATTTCCCATTCAGTTTTATCCCACCCTAATATGTTTAAACCCCATCGTGATTTAGCCTAGATTTTCTCATGGTTGTCCCTAGACATTTTTGTTGTGAGATCATATCCTGCTCCACTAAACTAAGTGGTTGCATGAATAATTTTTACTTTTTAGGGTCTCTTTAATCAAAATTTAATATGAATGATTATTAGCCCTTGTAAAACATCTTTATTTCAGGTATACTAGCACATTTCCAAACATTAACTGCTGAACTGAGGCTCTGCTAGAGCTTTTCTATTGGGTTAAATGTCAGGACTTTGACACAAAATATTAAACATTTTTGTCATTCATTTTGATGTGGATTTACTACTCTGCATTGAATATTATAATGACGATTGTATTGCAATTTTGCCTCTGTACCAAAAATCAAATACAAAAATCCAGGGTTTCACTCGGCAATGACATGATTTTAAAATTGGCTGCTTTACTACAATATGCTTTTCTTCCATGAGGAGAACTTGACACATTTCAATATCTCAAAAACTGCTTAAACAATTTTTTTTTAATTTGTCATTCTTACACTGGGCTCCATTTGCTCATGTCTCCGACAGTTCTTTTGGACTCCAACAACAACATGGCCACCAACCGCCAATCTAAATTCCATAGCCAAACCTGGGCTAATAGCGTGTGATATATACGTTCAGACTTTACAAAATTTCACTTCCTGGTTCAATATCACATGATATGCTCAGTTACACTTTGCACTGGTCATTCCATACAACATTAATCAATTTTTTATTTGTTTTTTCTCCTGTTAATAATAATTTATTTTAATTGGTAGTCAGAAGTTTAAGTGACTAGTGAACACACCCCTCACACAAACTGCACCACAATAAAATGTGACCTTTCCATTCACACATGGAGCAGAGTGCAGCTATCAACCGCACCCGGGGAGCAATGTAGCGGAACCGTATTTTGCTTTAAGGTACCTCACTGGTGCCTGGGCATGGTCCTAATTGCTAGGGCACTGGGACAACCAACAAGAACAGCAAAAAACCTGAACTGCTAGAGCAGTTGTGGCCTAGAGATTAAAAATGTTCTGTTATTATTGATTGTTTGTTTCCCTGAATTTAAAAATCATGCTGGAATGATTCTGTTTTATCATTTAAATTTGTATATCAATTTTATTATTGCCATTAGAATGGGATGCTTCGAGCAGCCAATGGTAATGGTGTTTGAGACCCTCTGGCAATGGGCTGTGGAGCAGTGAAGACACACTCTCTGAAGTGATGGAGCTCCATTCAACAATTTTCGGATGATCCGCAATGGCATTTCTATTCCAAAACTAATCGTGCAATATAAATTCCTTACCCTACTAATGCTCTTCTGGCTGAATGCAATCAAACTCTCACCACAATGTTCCAACATTGAGTTTTAACTTCTTTTTAAGACTCACTTGCTTATAATTCTGTTATAATTCTATCTCTCAAAGTTTCTGTAACTACTAAACATATTCAGCAGACTATCTGAAATGATGTAAATGTAATATGTCGTTATAAAAGGGAAGAATTGAAGCGTAAGTCCATGTATAAACACTATTGAAATGGAGGGCAGAAACATGGAGCACTTGCCAGTGCCTTTCTTGTTGCTATGTCACTAACAGAAGACCTGTAAGGCAAAGGTAGATATGAAAATAGCAGATATCTGTTTTGAAAGCCCTTCTCATTGGAAAAGGTTATTCTGGATCCAGTCAAGTTCAACAAGAGATACATTTATCAGCTTCATGTGAAGTCTCATGGTTTAGATGCTTTTTTTTGCCTTTGTTATGATCTCACAGCTGCAAATATAAATCTCACAGCTTATCACACTCTCACAAAAGAAATAAAACAGTTTTTGCACTGCAGAGTCGTCATGGTAACGGCCAATACTGTTATTCACTGCTTATTTAGCCTAGTTTTATTGTCCAATACACCATCCCAACTCCTTAAATTAACACAGGCTGTTGATTTGGGGTGCTGCCTGTACCAAAACGGATGCTAGGTTATATTAAGGACCAGTTAAACAGGCCTGAGAAATTCTTCAGAATGGATTATTTCATTCCATTATATGTGGAAGTAAAAATCATGGGAACAACATTAATATTTAAGTGTGTTTGAATAGTGCAGTTGTGGTTAGAATGATAAGTATTCACCTTGTTATATGAGTATTTATTACTTACCACAGCAAAATGTGACCTCTACATTTCAGAATCTGAAAGACTTTATTGATCCTGGAAGAAAATCGCTTAAACTGAAGCTACATACTGTAAAGAGACAGACAGACGGAGTCAAAAAATAAAAACAAGATAAAATAGTATTAAAAAGACAAAATAAAATAAAATAAAATAAAAATACTGAGTAGCAGATAGGAAATGAGTAGCAGGCAGTAATGTCTTAAACTGTATTGCACATTATGTAATAAAATAATAAGTGATAATTGTTCTCTATAACAGCAGCAGTATTACATTATATGATATATTAAGTTGGTTAATGCACAGGGAAACAGCAGCAGGATTATATTGCTCATACCTCGTGTTGTTAACCTTCCCACATACAGAGCAACAGGCAGATACCATCAGCACCTGGGGAGCAGAGCACTGGGATGTACCTCGTTGCCACCTGGACTGGGACTTGAACCTGCAACCCTCTGTCCATTATGATTAGAATAACGACTAGTCCACCACTTCCCTAAATGCCATCCCATTGGGGAATTGAAGCCCAGTCTTCCGCATGACTGGCAGAGATACAATCCACTACCTCAAGGAAGTGGGAAGATAAAATTGGAACCCTGCCGGATTTGTACAGCTTCACCAAGTAGTAATACACAGCAGAAAACAGCAAATATCTGATCTATGATGAACCAAAATTGGCTATGATTATTGTTTCACTCTCCTTATCAATCAGTCTTGCAAAGAAAAATGGGCTACTTCAAAGAAAATGGGTTTTAGCTGAATGGGAGGCTGAATTAGAGCAGCGCACCTGCAGGTCTCTTTCCAGTGAGAACAACACAGCTTGAACAGGCAGCGTCCACCAGTTTGTTTTCAAAGTCCAGGCCGCAGCATGTGGTCCGAGGCCTTGCTTGTTGTTAATCTCAAACGCCACAGAGGCAAGCGAAAAGGAGGAACAGCTTACATCCTCCTCTACCAGCTTGTGTCTCCTTCTCTCAGAACTAAGACTTCAATGGGACCCTAGGAAAATAAGTCAGCAGAACCAAGAAGATCTACTACATGGGATGTGATACTGCAGTTCATTAGGGATGAGAGCGTGAGGCTTGTCTATGTGTGTGTGTGTGTGTGTGTATGAGAACGTTGCTACAGGATTCTCCTGCTGTGAAGGACAAGCTTACCTTCCTCACACGATCAAAGAGAAATGGGGTCCTAAGCATTAGGGAAGGCACCCTGAGGACGGTGGCAAAAGAAACAGGTTCGAGCACAAGGAGGAGTGGAATTTGCTGTAATTAGGTTGATTGGTTGCCCACCTACAGCTGGAAACTGGAAATAATTAACTTTCTCCCTCTGGCTTTCTAGTGGAACATCAGTCCTCATCAACATCTGTTCTTTTTGTCATCTCACTAATTTACCGATATATTGATTCATCCATTAGCTGATAATGTCCACTATGGAGATGAAGAAGTTAGGCTAAATAAACAATATACAGAATAAATAATCCTGACTCCCCTCTCTGATAATCTCAGGGTGACCATTTGCAATAGATTTCTATTTCAGTAAGTATACTTTGCTGTGGAAATGTTGCCGTGGTTACTGGAGGATGGCCGCGCTGCAGAACTAATGTGTTAAAGAGCCGCTGCATCCAAAACACCAACTTTGCCTGAAAACATCCTTTTAATAGGTGATAGTGGGAATTATGAAGGCAGCTTCGCTGACATGTAATTAACGTGTTTAACTGTAGGTGTTTATGGCCTGTGATGGTGCAGATGGTATAGCAAACTATTGCCATTTTGGGCTATTATTTCTACACAAATGACATGCTGGTTTTATGTTGCAAGAAAGAATGTTGTGTACTCCCACCTGCATGAGATGCCCTCATTATGTGTCGAGATACGGAGGCGTGAAATACACAGGCACAAAACCGCCGGCAGGTGAAGTGAATAGCATTGATTATCTCGTCACAATGGCGCCTATCATGGGGCGAGATATACAGTATTAGACAGCAAGTTAACAGTCAGCTCTTCATTTTCAACTGAATTCATATCTATTCAATTCATCCATCCAGGGCCAAGTTCCCAAGCCAACAGTGACGGAGGCTAAGGAGGAACCAAGGAGGAACCAAGACTCAGAAGGGGAAACCATCTTCCACTCGTTTCTCTGTAACTTCGAGCAATAGTCCCTGTTTTTCCTTGTGTGAGGATACAAAAGTTGTACAAATTCCCTTAAACCCTAGAAATGGATCTGAGCCACGTTGACAAGGGCCTTAGAGCATCTCCAAAATCTTATTCAGTGTTCCAGATGTACAGTCCCCAACATGGAGATGTGTTACAATGACCCCATTGCAATATCATAAGACGTGGGGCAGTTGTGGCCTAGTTGTTAGAACTTTGCCCCTGAGATCTGAAGGTTGCAGGTTCAAGTCCCAGCCCGGGCACCACTGAGGAACCCTTGAGCAAGATACTGTCCCCACTTCACTGCTCCCCGGGCGCTGTTGATAGCTGCCCGCTGCTCCACGTGTGCATGTGTGATGGGTTAAATTTGTTGTGGTGCAATGGTGTGTTCACTTTCACTCTTCACGAGACTATATATGCACTGTAACACCAAGACAACTCAACTGTACATCTCACAAGGGTACATCCCTGCATAGCTTTTGATCGCTATGGTCACCATAAGTCAAACCATCTTAACTCAGGGACCATCTACCAAACCTGTTGATCCAAAAAGGAGAACTGGTTTATTGGCCAAAGGGTCATGGGCACCCAAGGCTCATTGATGCTAGTGGGGAGTGAAGGCTAACCCATCTGGTCCGATCTCAAAGAGAAAGGTCAGAACACACAGTGCACCACAGTCAGACCTGTTTTTGCTGCTTGAGGGGAACCTACTCAGTATCAGGCGACTGGTGTTAATGTTGTGGATGATCAGTCCCAGCTCAGACACTACTGAGGTAGATCTACCCTTAGCTGCCTGCTGTTGCACATGTGGATGCTGTGGTGCACTTTGTGTGACAGAGTGATGATAAACTGCCTTTTTCAATGTATATGTTCTTCCTATAAAAGTCATTTATTATCTTATTCATAATGCCGCCTTAAAGAAAAATCTGATCAGACTGTGAGTGGTGGGATCGAAGTGTAGGCCCTCACTTCACCCTCCTGTGAATGGACCTTATATGATTAAACATTCTCAAGCATGAACTTGGCCCTTTACCTCATCTTACAAGTGACACTCTGTCGCTGTGATGCTTTCTGTTCTGTCAGCTCCTCACAAACACAACCCAACGCTTTTCCCTCTCAGTCTCTAACAGAGAAACTGTTCAGCTGTTAAACTGTCAAATGACACAAAAATAACATTCTGAGCCAATCAATTTGTTCACCAAAATTATTTTTCACAGTAAAGAGAATCAGAACCGCTTTTGTTTCTGACTCATTTATTGGTCGAAATCTATCTGTACATTCACAGGTGAAGCCACATAGATTTTCCCAGTTCAGCCACAGTCAGAACATACAAGATTTAAAAAAAAAAAAAAAATTGTCATAGTACTTTCATACAACATGATTTTGGTGACTGAATGAAAAATAAAAATAAAATAAAGAAATAAATTAAATGCATAATAATAATTAGTATAATAATTTACAACTAACAAAATTTGTATGTCATTGTTGAGGTCAAGAACTCTACTGTCTGTGGAGATTGCAAGTCAATGGGTTTGCACTGTATGGCGATGGCATTTATATCCATGTCTCAGTAAACAAATACTTTCATGCATCAGTCTGTGTAATGGTTGTGCCATGGATGCTCCTGCATCATCAAGACCATTTCTGGACAAATGGACACACAACCGTCCGTCCGTAATAAAGAGCGGAACTGGATTTATCAGACCAGGCTCACTGTAGCAATGGACACTGGTTAGCATGGGTCCTCTAACCTGTCTGCAGCCATACACAAGTTTTTATACAGTGTATTGGGACACCTCCTCAGCAGAACCAGCAGGCACTTTTACTGCAGGTTGAGCAAAGCTTTGGGATCCATGATCCCGCCGCTAGTTCACCAGTACATTATCTGTGGATACTATGTCATTAGTCGACATCATGGCCATTTTGGCAGAGTGGTGTGGTCTTTTTTTATAGCAGGGATTCTCACCCACCCACACCACCCACACCACCCACCATTGCTCGCTAGCAGCTCAACAAGGTGTGATAACATTGCAAACACCAGGGCTCAGTTAATCAAGGAACATGATGTTTTATTTGATTGCATTGATTGTGGCCACTATTTGGGCTGCAAGGCAAACGAACAGGATCACAACCCAGTGAATTCTCTCTGTACATGTCCTTGTAGATACACACCTACAGTCCATTAACTCTTGGTTAACACTGTAAATGCTTCTGCTGTGCTTCTGCTGTGTGTGCTGCAGGACTCTTTCATGGGGGTCCTTTGATTAAGACTACTACAGCTTATAGGTTGTCATTAAGAGCATGTCATTGTGTCCATGTTGCTTTGTGTGCTCAGGGCCCAGGGAAAGCTGAATATAATATATATAAGAATATAAGAACTCAGTCTCAGACTTTTCTAACTTTAATTATTGCACTGCAACTTTTGTAAAGTTCCTTCCATGGAAGTTCTTGATCTTTTCAACATATTTGAACCATTTCCTTGTTTATTTATTTATTTATTTATTTGAGTCTTTTATTGCATGTGTAGCATTGTGCATATAATTCAGGCTTCCATCAAAGTAACATGTATGTATAGCTGGACATCAATTAAAAGAACGAGGCTGTGACGTCCTTAAACAATCTCATACTCGCTCGTTCTAAGCAGCATACAGAGGGGAAATTTTTCCAGTGTGGCAGAGCTTTTTAAGTGTTGAAAATAAATAAATAAACATGCAAATATAAATAAAAAAATGGTTGTCATGTTTGAACTTGAGATTCTTAAATATAGCGCAGTCGTCAGTTATTTTGAAGCTGTTCTCTCTTGGCACCAATTACCTGTACACTGCAGATGGGGACATGATGTGGGGGGTTTAGCAGAAACATCAGGCTTCCTACTGTGCTCATGCACTCTGTCGCTCTTGCTCTCTCTCTCTCTCTCTCTCTCTCTCTCTCTCTCTCTCTCTCTCTCTCTCTCTCTCTCTCTCTCTCTCTCTCCCACCTTATAGTCCCACACACACTCTTTATTGGTTAGTATTGTGTGTGTCTATAATTCCTATCACACTGCAGACCTGAGGATGTGTCACCATCTTGTAATTCATCTGTAAATCAGCCCTGAGCCTCAGCGTCTTTTTGTGTATGGAGAAAAAATGAGAAAATCCTTCCATTTTCTTAACCTCTTTTACTAACCAGGGTTGCAGCAGGTGCTGGAGCCCATCCCAACGCTCTTAGAGCAAAAGGCAGAGAAACAGCATGGAGCCAATACATTAAAGTGGAGAGGCGTGAACCTAGTTTGTACTTATATGTATAGTCTGTCTGTCTGTCTTTCAGTCGGTCGGTCTAGATGTCTGTCTGTCTGTCTGTCTGTCTGTCTGTCTGTCTGTCTGTCTGTCTGTCTGTCTATAAGCTTGTTTAGCTATCTGTCTTTCTATCATTCCATCTGTCTGGCTGTCTAGCTGTCTGTCTAGCTGTTTGTCTTTCTGCCTAGCTGTCTGTCTGTCTGTCTGTCTGCTCATCCATCCATCCATCCATCCATCCATCCAATCCATTCATTTCTCTAGACTGGGGAAGGAAACTTGAGCTTCCAAAGGAAACAAGCACACACACACACACACACACACACACACACATACACACACACACAGGGAGAACACACAAACTTCATACAAAAAGACTCCGGTCAGGAAGCAAACTCAGGACCTTCTCACTGAGAAGCTGACCACTACTGACCAACAACTTCCGAAGTCATATTGTTCTACATATGGATTTGCTTACAGCTTGCACTAACACTTCTTTCACATCCACATATTATCTGGCTTTGCTTTGGCTCAATTCCCTTTACACATGCAGTACAGTACAGTACAGTACACACTAAAATGCACCAAATAAAATTAAGTGTTGATAGTTGGTTGTTGACAATAGAAGACTACACTCTGAGAAGTTTCATTTTCACTATTTATAGTCATATGTAAAAGTAAGTACATCCCACCCCAAACTGGTGATTATTTGAAACATATTTGAACAAATATTTCTGCATCTCCTAAAATTATTTATACTCATGAAACTGAAACGTATCAGTCTATTAGAAAAAGTAAGTTCATGTATATATCTACCTTCACATCAGGTTAGGTGCCATCTAATAGAACCTGTGGTGAGAAACTTTTAGGGTCAGGTGTACTCTCCAACTCCTTCAGTAAAAAACATGTGGATGCCTAGAAATTGTAATTCTTGTAGCTTTAATATTAAAGTATATATATCTATTGTCAGAAAGAGATGCACACATTTTACCTGCATTAGAGATGTCCCAGGAAACAGTCTCCAAGTAAGAACATTAGATCAAGAGCACAGTTTACCAAAGAGCATAAATACAAAGACCACGCCCCTTTGCCATAATGTGCTCTGGATGAATCAAAGACAGAATTGTTTGGCTACAGTAAAAGTACAGGTGTGGTGTAGATGAAATACAACTTTTCAGGAGAAGAACCATATACCAACTATGAAGCATGGTGGTGGAAATGTTATGGTTTGGGGTTGTTCTGCAGTGTCAGGGACTGTGCAGCTTGAAGTCATTGAATTAACAATGGACACTGCATCATATGAAAGGATAATGATCCTAAGAATTAAAGGTAGCAGGAAAAAAAAAAAACAGGTAGTGAGAAATAAAGTGCAGGTAATGGAAAGAGTTCAGTTGCTATAACAGTGACATTATGTGCAAATTACTATTGAACAGCAGAAATATCGTACACAGTCTTAAAGTAGCAATGTGCATTGTTTTTAAAAATGCTGCATGTGTTTGTGTGTGTGTGTGTGTGTGTGTGTGTGCTTCCATTTAAGTGTCATTGTTATATGTTTCATATTTGGTTTTGGATCTTGCAGGCTGGAGGAGTGCGGTGGTGGAGATCACAGCTCTGGGGAAAAAGCTGTTTCTCAGTCTGTTTGTTCATGATCAGAACCTTCTTCCAGACGGTAACGTGTCAACAGATGATGGCCTGTGTGTGTTGTATCTTTAATGATGCTGCTAGCCTTCACTGGACAGCATAGCTAATATTCATATTTAGGAGGCTTCCCATGATGATTCGCTGAGCAGCCTTCACTACACAATGTAGATCGTTATGTTCTGCCATTGTGCAGTTGGCTTACCACACAGCCAGGCCATGGGAGAGAATAGTGCTTTGGTAAGAAGCTTGTCTTAGCTTCACAGTCATTGAGGTGTATAGTCTTATGCAAAAGTTTGGCCACCCTTTGATAAATAACAGTCTTTCTAGGACATGGAAAAATACACAATATTTTCAGTAAACATTGATGCATTGTTACATTTCATGCCATAAATTGAACAAAAATAAATAAATAAATAAATAAATAAATAAATAAATAAATAAATAAATAAATAAATAAATAAATAAATAAAAACATTATGAATGGCACTGTGCAAAAGTCTGGGCACCCTACATAATCAGTAGTGGATTTTGGGTTGTGTTTAGGATCCTTGTCTTGTTGTAGAAGCTCATCCTATTTTTAGCTTCAGCTTTTTAAAGAGGTTGCTGGTATTTAGTGGAATCCATTCTTCCCTCTACCAGTGCAATCTTTCCTGTGCCGCCTCCACAGTTCCTCTGAACTACCATCTCTTAACTATATTTCTCACAGTGGAATCTGCAAGCTGGCAACACTGCATTGTCGGCATCAATAACTTTCATTTTCAGAGTCTTACACAGCTGCTTAAAATATCCCATGGTTGTTGAGTGTCCACAAGTGCGTGCGCAAGGTTTGAAGAGTCAGAGTATTTGTGAAGCTTTGAAATTGGCATCAGCTGACATTTACTAATAACAGCTGTTATCATGCATCAGATCTAAGGAGCTAATTAACATCTTGTAAAAAGAATCTGAGACTTTGGAGCTCTTGGGGTGCCCAAAATTTTGCACCACGCCATAATAATATTTTGATTTATTTATTTTTTATTTTGTTCAATTTATGGCATAAAAAGTAACTATGCATCAATAAATGCTGAAAATATTGTGTGTTTTCCCATGTCCTACAGAGACTATGTTTACATCTTTTCAATTACAAAATCACTAAAATCTGTTATTTATCAAGGGGTGCCCAAACTTTGGTATAAGACTGTAAGGTGTGCATGTTAGATCCTTTGCTATGTAATGGTCTACATTGTTGTCATTTTTGATGTTTAGGACTAGATTGTTATTGCCACACTACTTAGTAAAGTGTCTCTATTGTCCTTCATCTGAGATTAGTCCAACTAATGTAGAGTTGGCAGCAAATTATATGGTTGTGTTAGATGGGTGTATGGGTGCTCAATTGCGAGTAAGAAGGGTATAGGGCACTGAGCTCAGTAGTGAAGGGTTTTCAGGATTAGAATGGATGAGAATTCCAATCCTGACATGCTGTGGTCTGTTAGTAAGGAAGTCAACACCCTAGAGCAGAGGGCAGCGCCAAGGCCTGGGTTTCTTTGCTTGTTTGTCAGTTTTTGGGAGAATGGTGGTGGTAAATGAAGAGCTGAAATCTGCTTTCTCACACAGCTGTTTGGTTGTTCTAAAGTTTGGTTGTTTGGCGAGTTTTGTAAACTGCAATCGAGGTGGCATTATTCGCAGAGCAATTTCTCTGGTTGGAAAATTGGTGTTTGTGCAGATTTGGAGGTGGCGGGGGGGGGGGGGGGTTGCTTGGTACGGATGTTTAAAGGTCTCTCAGAACATTTCATGATTATGGTTGTTAGAGCAACTTGCCAGTAGTCGTTTAGACACTTTAACAGAAACTTCATGGGCACTCGTACAATGGTGGAAGATTTGTGGTATTTAATGAAAGATTAAATGTATCTGTGAGCACATCTAAGAGCTGGAGGGCATATGCCTGTAGTGTCCCTCCAGGCACTCCATACCAATGGTTTCAAAGCATAAAAGCATGAAAGAATGTCAGAAAACGTTGAAATGAATTTCGCCTGTAGAGGAAAAAATGGCTTATGACATTATAAGACACCACCAACTACAAAAATGACAAAAGTGTCAAAAAGGGCTGTTTCTCTATGATCTTACTTGCTGGACTGTAAATGAAAACTTTGATTTGGTGAGATGGCAGTGATAGAAAATACTCCTGAATTTTAGTGCCTGTTTTAGTTTTCTCTGAGAAAACACACATTCAGTGGGTAGTAGATGATGTCAACGCAGATGACCATCTTGATGATGCCTTGGGGTGAAAAAGCTCTCCAAAGTGATTCTTTGTGTAAATGTTTGACTGGAGATTAAGTATTCATTCTACAGTTTAGTGAGAAACACTCTCAGACCCAATTACCAATGCTGTCTGAGTAAGGTCTCTGCGGGAGCTCCGGCAAGATGTGCTTCTATTTTCAGGCCTTTGCAGAGAGTTTGCCACCAAGACTGCAACCCCCGAGGCAATAGCGAGTAACCCACAGTCGCCCCTACAACTCCGGTCTACACTCAAAATGAAGACATTGCTGTCTACATTGGTAGAGGCATTCTGTTAGATTAGCTGTAAATCCTCTGGCACAGCACTTGCAAGTAAAATCATCTTAGATTACTTCAATACAGTGGCCCATTCACTTTTTTATGTCACAGAATGATGCTACAATAGTTTAATATTATATTTTCTTATTAATATACACTCAGTTCCTCATAATGACGTCAAAACAGATTTTGCATATTCATGAGGATTTTTAGGTAGATTAACTTGATTTGATATTATTTGGAATGGCACACACCTCTCTGTAAAATATCTTACAGTTGAAATGCATATCAAAGCAAAATCCAAGTAATGAGGTCAAAGGAACTGTCTGGAGAGTCCAGAGACGGGATTTTTGTAAAGCACAGGTCTGGGGAAGGCTACAAAAAATGACTGCTGCACAGTGACCACCTTCAACGTAAGAATCTTGGCACAAATAGGAGTCTTCCAAGAACTGGTCATTCAGACAAACTGACCGATCAAGAGAGAAGGACCTTTGTAAGAGTAAGACCTTTCTAAAAGCGCAATAGTCTATTCATATGGTGGTTGTTGTTTTTTTTACAGATTTTCTATTGAGATTTTATTAGACTTATTTTATTTTACAATATTTTATTTTATATTGTTCTAGTGTCTCTGTGTATTTGTGCATTGTGGCAGTCATCACACCGTTTTCTGATTCCGATTCTGAAGAGAGGTGACCAAGAACCCAATGGTCACCCAGATCCTGTGTGAGATGTGAATAATTCCAAGAACAACCAGCCTTTCACTGATCTGGGATTTATAACAGAGTGGCAAAACAAAAACCTCTCCAAAAAAACCACATGAAAGCCCACTTGGAGTTTGTAAAAATTTACCTGAAGAAGTCTCTTACTGTCAGAAAGAACATTCTCTGGTCTAATCAAACCAAGATTTAACTCTTTGGCCTCTAATCTTAATGTTATTTCTGGAAGAAGCTAAGCACAGATTATCCTCTGCCCAGTATCATCCCAACAGTGAAGTATGGTGGTGGCAGCATCATGCTGTGGGGATGTTTTATTTAGCAGAGCAGCCTCTGAGACTGGATGGAGGAAAATACAGAGATATCCTCAAAGAAACCCTGTTCCATAGTGCTGAGGTTCACCTTTCAACAGAACAATGACCCAAGGCACACAGTGAAGATTTATATATATATTGTATCATTGTGTAAATTTATATAGAAAAATCTATTCTCTAGGCACATAACTGTGAAATGCAGATTGTTTTCAAGTAATAATGTTAAACATAAATCAATTCAATCATAAAATGAAGAACAAGTTAAATAATCCTACAGTATTCTCAGAGCAATTCCAAAATGAGAAATATTAGATATATTGACTAGACTGAGGACAATTCCATTTGCTAAGGCAGCTCTTCAAAAGTCAGATCCAATCTGGCTTCAGAATGGCCTCAATGTTCCCGCTGCCACTGCAACACACAGGCAAAATGATGGCAGCCGTGCCGGCAACAGGAAATGATTCATTTGCTGTTTTTGTTGCATTCAGTTGGCAAATCAGGGAGCACGAGTAAACACATTTCCCCACTTTACATATGGGGGTGAGAGTAGAGTGCTCTTCTATTCTCTTTGTCCCTCAATTGGATGAGAGCTCCTTTGATTAACTGACTCATCATTGTAAGTCTATTAAATGGCAGCGAAAAGAAAAAAAAAACATATAAATGTTGTCAAATGTTGTCAGCAGTTACTGCAACATTGCCTCCTAACTCTTCTTGAAAGTTGCTGCCTTCTTTGTGATGGATGGCAGCCATTGATACACTGTGCACAAAAAAAATGTGTTTTTCTCCTCCTATGCCAATGCAGCATAATTTATTCGTTCCTCTTCATGGAGCTGCAGCTTCTGACATAAATAGAGAAGAAGACTGACTATTTCCCATACATCCACAACGCAGCAGTCACCAATGTTGTTCTGCCTTGAAGGTAAAGAAAAAGAAACTTTACTAAAAAGAGTCTGGTTCTCCAAGCAGAACCTTTCCTTGATGTTGTCAGCAAAATAGTACTATAGTGTCAGTTGGGTGAACACATTCCATAGAGGTGGATGAAAAACCATGTGTTTTGGCCACGACTACACTCACTCCTATTGCTGACGCTGTCTAAAGACATGTCAAACTGTACATTTTACACCGGTTCTGAGTCAACCAACCTCAACCACTGCCCATATTGGAAAAATCATTTCCATTTTAAAACCATTGTCATGTATTGTGTTTGATGGTCATCCAACTACGTTCTGGATTTAGACCAATGGGCCACAAATATGAGT
>JBBIGC010000152.1:3055304-3065592 GCA_037576955.1 Lepidarchus adonis | reverse complement strand
CATTTCTACACAGGACGACACTGAAGTAAGTGTTACTCTCACATTTCACACTGATTTCAACACATTTCTACACAGGACGACACTGACGTGAGTGTTTCTCTCACATTTACTCGTATTTCACATTGATTTTAATACATTTCTACACAGGACGACACTGACGTGAGTGTTTCTCTCACATTTACTCATATTTCACATTGATTTTAATACATTTCTACACAGGACGACACTGAAGTAAGTGTTACTCTCACATTTTCTCACATTTCACACTGATTTCAACACATTTCTACACAGGACGACACTGAAGTAAGTGTTACTCTCACATTTCACACTGATTTCAACACATTTCTACACAGGATGACACTGACGTGAGTGTTTCTCTCATATTTCACACTGATTTCAACACATTTCTACACAGGACGACACTGATGTAAGTGTTACTCTCACATTTCCTCACATTTCACATTGATTTCAACACATTTCTACACAGGACGACACTGAAGCGAGTGCTACTATAAAGACAAGAGAACACATTTCCTAGCAGTCTGTAAATACAGATGGTGATTGCTTCAAAATGAAGCATGAATGAAACATTAATATTTTCTTGGCTCTTACAGGCTGAACTGCTGTGTGCGTGTCTGTTTTAAGCGCTGAGGTGGGTGTGGAATAGCTGAGTCTTTAAGCGCTTCTTCAGTAAAGCAGTTCTTAAGTTGCTGGGCAGCTCATTCCACCAGTGAGGGAGATTAAATGAGAGTACCTGCATTTCCAGCACTGAACTGACGACAAACAAAGGATCTGGCTTTGGCTCGTTCATGTTAAAGCGTAGCCCAGTCAGTTAAAAATGATCTAACCGGGCGTGGTACTGATCATCGGGATATCACGAGTTATAAATGATTATTAATTACTTGTAAGGTGTTTGAAATGCATACATTCTTAAGTCTATTTGTAAAATGCCCATATTTAATATTAGTTTAATTGCTTTCTAGGTAAGGACTTACATGGACGTGGTGATTTGTTGAATTATGTGGACACTCAAAGCAATGGTCGGTTTATCAGTTTGTTATCTGAACATCTCCCAAGGTGCAAACCCTAGTCCAACAGCTTGACATGGAACAGTATAACTTGCTGCTTGTGCTGTACACACAAAGTACTACACAGTATGTGGGTTGGAGTAAAGTCAGCACGTGCCACTGCCCCCCTCCCTTCCCCACCCCCACCCCCACCCCAGGAGAATGACCTTATTGTTTGTTTCACAGTATTGTAACTCTGAGTGCCCTTGTCAACTTTCTGTTTGGCGTTACACAACTGTTGGTGACTGTATCACCCTGACACTGTTTGTGGACAAGAGCGACTGTTGACTGATGCTGAGAGGCCACTCCTTAACCACCCCCACCCCAACTCCAGCCCTGTTCCCCCGCACCCTCCTTGAAGACCTCTGCATTTCCTGTTAGTCACAATAATGGAGGAACAACGAGCTGCACTTCCTGTTTCTCAGGCTGGCAAGGAAGGAACCAAGCGTCTGGTCACACGGTGCTCACATCTTCCTCCCTCTCCCTCTCTCTCCAGCCTTCTCTGGCCGTGCGTTGGGAAGGTGCTGTGCGTAGCTCCTCACTCCACCACTTCCACACACGGTGGCAGGATGTACCCCAACATGCACCCAAGCTTTGAGCTTGTTTTTACCAAACAGTAACAAAACAGAGCAACTAAATTTGTGAGTTATTTCCCATGTTTACCAGGAAGAAACAGCACTGTAGATGCTTCGTGACGACAGTGATTAGCCAAAACAGGTAGAGGGCCAGGAATCAGTGCTGATGGGTCATTGAGTGATTATGGTCATCAAATAACCAGAAGTTCATGAGTACTTCTATTGCCCTTCTATTGCCCTCTCCATTAGAAAGTTCATCTGGGGACTGATAGTGGTTCTTCTAGGATCTGGCTCCAAAAACCCTTTTCCATTAATTTTTTAGCGTAGGAACCCTATCCAAATTGCTTACAAACCAGTGTTTCCAACACACTTAGGCTTAATTTGGGAGAAGGTCTTTGGAGAACACCATACTTGATTTCACTCACCATCTAAACACGTCTCAGCATGGGTATCAGAATCCCCAGCGCTCTTTAAGCTCCCCCTGCGGCTAGCGCTAGCGGGTTTCACTCGACCGAGACCTTCTTACTCGCTGCTAATGAATAATTCACTCCACGTACTTGTTTACGCCGTGTGATCGACCTCAAAACAAATGTTATGATATGCCCGTTTGTTTACTCTCTGCTGAAATCCCCCGGAGGCCCGGGGCCCTATGGGGAGCCGGGTTCTCTGCTTACGTTGCAACAATGGTGGCATTTAATATGGGTTACCTGTTACTAGGCAACCATCAAACCTACCGGACTGGCATTGCATTTCGAATTGTTTCATAATTAATTGAGCGATATGAATAATTAATGGAGGAGAAGGGCTAATTTACAGCACTGAGTAGACCCACCCCCACCCCCCATCCTCTACTCATTCACAGCCATCATCCGCCCCCTTCCCAGCAAGTCTAGTGTTAAGATTTTATTCCAGAGCCATCATCATCATCTCACTTCACACTCTAGTGTAAGTGTGTGTGGGTGTTTATGTGTGAGAGTGTGTGTCTCTGTGTTCATTATTCCGATTGGGTGGAGGCATGTGGGAACAAGTGTGTTCTGCTTGCTGTTTCCAGCAACACGCTGCCTCTCAGCTTCACTCTCCAGCGCACGCAACACGCGCCCCGACCACTAAACTCAGCTCAGCCCCCCACCCAGGCCGCCCACACCACAGCTCCACCTGAAGAGTGCTTCACCCAGCCAGATGCTGGTGGGTTGCATGCAGCGCTGAGCGGCATGGACATGTTTCTGCTTCATTAGCTGATGATGTGTAATTTGGGAGCTACAGGAAGACACAAACTGCAATTTTCAGGAATCATCTGGCAAAGCTGCTCCTCGTTTGATGAAGGATCATGTGTGTGTGTGTGTGTGTGTGCCATCTGAGCCTCATAATGCAAACACAGATGAGGCACATGTTCTCACCGGTATGCACCAAGGGTCTTCAAGGCATGGTAGGTGTACTTCACCCAGTGTCCAGCAGAGGTCAGCACTCATTACATAGTTTTGCCCTGTCAGCCTCTGAAGCCAGCGGTCAACTTCCCGTAGGAGGGAAATGTCGAGAAAGAGGTTCTTTGGCAGAGTGCTGAAATTCTCGCCTGATTTCAGAGCTTAAAATCCCATGAGGCTTCGCTAGAGCTGAGAAGCTGCGGTGGTGGTCTATTCGTGGTTTAAATCTTTCTAGACCAAGAACACAAGCGAAGGTATTGAAAAATAGCGTGGGAGCCAGGGGAATGCAGTGATGGGGAGAAAAAGTACGAAAACTAAAAAAGAGAGCGAGAACGCGAAAAGAAACAAGATGACGATCAACACGCAGCGTAAGAAACGAATGGAAAGACAAACAGCGATGGAGGTTTTCTCTGAAGTCTTCGTAGGCCTTTAATGGGAGGGTAGTAAAAATAGAGCTGGGGATGGCAAAGATGGGTAGAAGAAGTAAGAAATAACGGTGATAGAAGTTTGAAAAACCCTGTAAGGTTGGGAAATGAAATGAATAGGAAAACAAACAACAATGGAGTCTGTCCTGAAGTCTTTCTAGTCCAGGAATGTTAGAGGGAACAGAGGAATAGAGCGAGGAGAAGGTTACGATTGGGGAAAACATAAGAAAGAAACCCAGAGAAGAAAGAGAAACTGAAGGAACGAGGCGTCAAAGTCTGTAAAAGAAAGAAACTAATCTAAAAAAAGTTACGCAATTCTTCTTTGAAATCTCACTAGGCCGATAATTGAAGAGAGGAAAGTAAAAATGGAACTGGCGAAGAAAAGGATAGGCATAAAAGTAAGAATAAGAGATTAAAACTACAAAAGAAAAGTGTAAAGTCAAAGGGAAGGAGCATAATGGCAATTGTGAAAAGTTGGAAAAGAAACAAATTCATAGAAATTAAAGTTTTTTTTGTCAGGACCTCAAGTGAGAAATGAGAAAAACTGAGGCAAAGGCAAGAAACAGTCAGAAAATGAGATGAAAAGAGATGTGCAGCTGCATTAAGCAGTGAATGAGACAAATGGAAAGAAAAACAGCTTTTCCTTGATCGTTTTCCATTGCACTTTCTGACTGACAGCGTGTCCCCTCCCCCAGCCTCTTCGCTGGGTGGCGGCACTGGACACAGGGGCCAAGAGCCTCCATCAGAACAGCCGTGAGCAGATTGGATGACCATTCAACATCAGGGCTCTCGACGTTAGGGGATATATGAGCCTCCAAAAGGGCGGGGCTGTGGTCAGCAGAGCTTGGGTTCAATCCACTTGCTCCAGTTCTGACCGAGGGCCAGGAGGCCATGGGTGTGGAGATTCTCCACACGGACAACACTGCACAGTCAGTGCTGGGGTTAAAATAAACAGTTTCTTTCCAGGAGTGGGGTTAATAAGACCCATTCCAATGATCTGTAATGATCTGGCTTTTCCTGCAGGATCTGGCAGCGTCCATGCGCCTGGACATGCTCTGCAGTAATGCAAGTTAGGCATCGTGTGCAGATCTGCCACCAGGGACGAGACCATTCCTCCTTCTGCTGCAGACCCCACACTGCCAGCCACGCAGGCCTGTTTTTCTGCGAATGGTGAGGAGGTGGAAAAGGGGATGGAGGCAGTGTGTGTGTGTGTGTTTGGGGGGAAGGCAGTTTAATGACCCTGACATCCCGCATCCTCCATCTGCTTTCATAACCTATTAATTAGAGAGCTGCTGTCAGAGGGGTGCAGGCCTGCCTGCCTGCCTGCCTGCCTGCCAGCCTGACTCCCTGCCTGACTCTCTGCCTGCCTGCCTGCCTGCCTGCCTGCCTGCCTGTCTGCCTGCCAGCCTGACTCCCTGCCTGCCTGTCTGCCTGCCTGCCTGACTCCCTGTCTGCCTGCCTGCCTGTCTGTCTGCCTGCCAGCCTGACTCCCTGCCTGCCTGCCAGCCTGCCTGCCTGCCTGACTCCCTGCCTGCCTGCCTGCATGTCTGCCTGCCTGCCTGCCAGCCTGACTCTCTCTGCCTGTCTGCCTGCCTGCTTCCCAGCCTGACTCTCTCTGCTTGTCTGCCTGCCTGCCTCCCAGCCTGACTCTCCCTGCCTGTCTACCTGACTGACTGACTGCCTGTCTGCCTGCCAGCCTGACTCCCTGTCAGCCTGCCTGTCTGCCTGCCTGCCTGTCTACCAGCCTGTCTGCCTGCCCTTCTCTGTTTCTCTCTCGCCCTGACTTTAAACTTTTTGCTCTCTCTCCTCTTTTCCTCTCTTTCTCTTTTACCATCACCCATCCCTCACTTCTATTTACCACAGCTAATACCAAATAGTCTCTCTCTCCCTCTCTCTCTCTCTCTCACTCTCTATCACTCTCCATCTCAATCCTCAGTTCAGCCATCGCCATCTTTTCTCTTCACTCACTTTGCCTCTTTTCTATTTTTCACATCAACTATTCCATTAAATTCCCATCATCACCTTCCACATTATCTCCCCTCTCTCTCTTTCTCTTTCTCTCTCCCTCTCCCTCTCACCTATTGCTGTGAAGAAACTCAGTAGAACTGCAGTAACTGTAGAATAAGTATCAGGAATGTGTAAATAAACTCTGAATGTTCACATTTTGAATTTTCTATCTCCACTTGTTTTACTTGGAGCTGAAAAGCTGAAGCAGTGCCGAACAAGAACTACAGGTACATATGGTTCTGTAAGTGGGATGAGTAAGCGTAGGTGCTTTGCCCACCACCCCAGGAAAAATAAATCAATAAATAAATACAATAAATTAACAAAACTATTAGGGACAGCGTTGCTGTATAATTGTTAATAACGTCTGTAAAACTGTGAACTGTGTAAAACTATATCAGGCTGTAACCTCTTTATCTCTCTCTCTCTCTCTCTCTCTCTCTCTCTCTCTCTCGCTCTCTCTCTCTCTTTCTTTCCTATTGTTTCTCCTTCATTCATCATCTGCTGGCCAAACGAGACATCTGATGATGTTCGTAGGTACGTGCTGTAGGTTCTTCAATAGGATGAATATTTCATTAAGCAGCTACAGGGTCTTGTAAGTGGCCGGGCGGGGTGGGAACGAGAGGGGGGTGGTTCATGTTTCCGTGTGCCTCTGCCTAAAGGGTCTTTAAGCAGAATGAGGCTTGCTGGAAGAAAAAGATGCTTGTCATCCCCTGATTACTGCTCTGATTGGGTCCAGATAATGGTGGCCACTTGAGGTGATATGGAGATGGATGTAGAACAGAGCAGCTATGGAAAAAGATTAGCCGTTTCTAAAAGAGGAGGCTGCTCAGGCATGGCTAATCAGCCCCCTTGTTCTTGCTGAAGCCACTGTTCTTCTGCACTATGTTCCTGTTGGTGGGAGTGTGTGGACACACTCAGTGCAGCTTATCGAAATTAGAAAGCCACTGTGAGACTCAGGAAAAACGAAGTAGAACTTTCTCTGCTTTATGTCAATGTCATGAAAAAATCTCTTATCTCTGAAATGGTAACTTAACAGGAGAAGGAAAATGTTCTTAATGTCTGGTAATGGAAGAAAAACAAAAACAAAAATATACTTTTGACTAAGAACATGCCAAATCAGCTTTCTTCATGTTCCTAAAAAAAAACACTGGAGTTTCTTGAAAGTTTTCTTTTCCCCAAAATTCACACTGTATTAGAGGCTTGAACATTTCGACAATTCACTCCCATTTTACGATGTTCTGGAATATTTTCCTGTGTTTTCACTGTTCTTATATTTTCTTGCCAATTCATAGTGGTCTACAATTCCATAAAATTCACCCTGGCTGCAACTAAAATCACAAGTAGCTGCCTTGACGCCTTGCTGCCTATGACGTTTCCAAGGTCACTTTGACTGCTTATAGAAGACACTATTGTTATGAACTGTCCAACAGAGCATCAATATTACCTGGAATATTAGCTTACATTAACTAAATTAGCTATAGTTTTGTTCACATTCTACAATTTAAGCCAAAATAATTAGATCACAGACCCTGTAGAGATCGTTACAGTGTTCACACTTGGTGATTTCCTGTGGGAGTCTCACTCACAACCATATGACTGATCTGCGATCTGGTTGTTCACATTACAAGATCGAGAACAAGTACTGGGTCGACCCCCAAATCTCCTTAACACAGCTGTGTACCCCCACATGTATCACCACATGTACTGTATACAGGGGGAAAAAATATTTGGCAGCAACCGATTCTGCAATTTGTCCAACTGTAATGTTCATTATAGTTACACTTCAAATGTGAGAGACACAATGTAAAAAAAATCCAGGAAATCAGATTGTATAATTTTTTAAGAATTTACATATTTGTATAATGGTGCAGAAAATAAGTGTTTGGTCAATAACAAACGTTCACCTCAATACTTTGTAATGTAACCTTGGTTGGTCAAACGTTTCCTTCAGCTTGGTTGGTCTTCACCAGGTTTGCACACACTGTAGCTGGTATTTTGGCCCATTCTTCCATGCAGATCTTCTTAAGAGCTTTGATGTTTTGGGGTTGTCGCTGGGCAACACAGACTTTAAACTCCCTCCACAGATTCTCTATTGGATTGAAGTCTTTGAATGCTTGAATGCTTTTTTTGTAGCCACTCCTTCGTTGTCTGGGCGGTGTGCTTGGGATCATTGTCATGCTGGAAGATCCAGACATGTTTCATCTTCAATGCTCTCACTGATGGAAGGAGGTTTTTGCCCAAAATCTCACAATACATGGCCCTATTCATCCTTTCCTTAATACAGATCAGTCGTCCTGTCCCCTTTGCAGTAAAGCAGCCCCAAAGCATAATGTTTCCACCCCCATGCTTCACAGTAGGTATGGTGTTCTTAGGATGCAACTCAGCATTCTTCCACCTCCAAACATGGCGAATGCTGTTTATACCAAAGAGTTCGATTTTGGTCTCATCTGACTACATGACATTCTCCCAATCCTCCTCTGGATCATCCAGATGGTCTCTGGCAAACTTTAGATGGGCCAGGACATGTGCTGCTTAAGCAGGATTTTAATCCACAACGATGTGTGTTACTAATAGTAGCCTTTGTTACTTTGGTCCCGGCTGTCTTCAGGTTATTGACTAGTTCCCCCCATGTAGTTCTGGGCTGTTTCTTCACCATTTAAGATTATTTATATCCCATGAGGTGAGATTTTGCATGATCAGTGATCGTGTATTTATTCCATTTTCTAATAATTGCTCCAACAGTTGATCTCTTCTCACCAAGCTGCTTGCCTATTGTAGATTAGCTCATCCCAGTCTTGTGCAGGTGTACAATCTTGTCCCTGGTGTTGTTGGACAGCTCTCTGGTCTGACTGTTTGAAGGTGTCTTTTATGCAGATAACGAGTTCAAACAGGTGCCATTAATACAGGTAACGAATGGAGGATAGAAGAGCTTCTTAAAGAAGAAGTAACAGGTCTGTGAGGGACAGAATTCTTGCTTGTCTGTAGGAGCTAAATACTTATTTTCTGCACCATTATACAAATAAATTCTTTAAAAATCATACAATGTGATTTCCTGGATTTTTCAGTTGAACAAAACCTGTGATGAACATTACTCTGAGACTGGGGAGAGTTCCACAGCTCTGGAAAACCTTCTGCATAGTACCAGTGCCAAAGACCCCACTTCCCAAGGATCTCAACAGCTACAGGCTGGTGGCTCTAACATCCCATCTGATAAAGTGCCTGGAGAGGTTGGTCCTGGCTCAGCTTCGGCCCCTGGTGAGCTCATCGCTGGATCCACTCCAGTTTGCCTACCAGCCTGGCATTGGAGTGGATGATGCCATCATTCATCTTGCCCCTGGAGACCGCTGGGTGCACTGTGAGAATCATATTCTTTGATTTCTCTAGCGCTTTCAACACCATCCGACCCACAATCCTGAGGGACAAGCTGGAGCTCGCTGGAGTGGATCAGCATCTCACACTGTGGATCACAGACTACCTCACCAACTGACCACAGTATGTGAGATCTCAGGGCTGTGTGTCTGACAGGACTGTATGCAGTACAGGGGCCCCACAAGGAACTGTTTTATCACCATTTCTCTTCACAATTTATTGTGACTTTTCTTACAACTCCACCAGCTGCTTCCTGCAGATGTTCTCTGACAACTCTGCAATAGTTACCTTGGTGTTCATCTGAACAATAAACTGGACTGGACTGTATAAAAAGGGGCAGAGCAGGCTGTATCTGCTGTGAAAGCTCAGGTCTTTTGGAGTGCAGTCTATGACTATGTGGTGGCATCAGCCATCTTTTACGGTGTGGTCTGCTGGGGCAGCAGCATCACTGCTGAGGACAGGAAGAGGCTGAACAGGCTGATCCACAGAGCAGCTCTGTTATTGGAGGAACTCTGGACCCGATAGAGGTGGTGACCGACAGGAGAATGGTGGCTAAGCTTTCATAGCTGCTGGATAACACCTCTCCTCCTATGTAGGAGTCCCTGGCAGCACTACACAGCTCCTTCAGCGGGCGGCTGCTGCACCCAAGGTGTAGGAAGGAGAGATTCAGGAGATCTTTCCTTCCAGCTGCAGTCTGATTGTAAAATCAACACCCGCAGCTGACCACACACACACACTCCCCACAGATTGACAATTGAAACTTCACTTCACACATGTAACGTTCATGTTCATTAATATTCGTATTCTCTATGTGCAATATTCATCTGTGCAACATGTGCAAAAATTTTCTGTGCAATATTTCCTGTCTCCCTGCACTGTCGACACTTTTTACACTCGACATTAACTTTTACACTTAATTTGTGTAAATACTTTTTGTAATAGTATATTACTTTATTCTATTTTTGCCTTTTATTGTTTTTCTTAATACTCTGTTTGCTGTCCTGCTGCTGTAACAATGTGGAATTTTCCACTTGTGGGACAATAAAGTTTTATCTTATCTTATTACAGACCTTATTTTTAAGTGGGACAACTTGCAGAATCGGTGGCTGACAAATACTTTTTGAACCCACTGTATCTACATGCGGATTGTGTGCATGGTCTTCCGACAGAATTGGAGGTGAAGCTTTATATCAGCTCTACATAATGCAACTAAAGTCACAGTCTCCAATGTGGAGGTGATCTCTATACCAGCTCTACATAACGCAGCTGTAGTCACAATCTCAGAGAGAGGTGGAGGTGAGCTCTATATCAGCTCTACATAACGCAGCTGTAGTCATAGTCTCAGAGAGAGGTGGAGGTGAGCTCTATATCAGCTCTACGTAACGCAGCTGTAGTCACAGTCTCAGAGAGAGGTGGAGGTGAGC
>JBBIGC010000152.1:3039370-3051168 GCA_037576955.1 Lepidarchus adonis | reverse complement strand
GAGAGAGAGAGAGAGAGAGAGAGAGAGAGAGAGCAAGAGAGAGCGAGAGAGAGAGAGAGAGAGAGAGAGAGAGAGAGTATGAGATATAGAGAGAGAGAGAATATAAGAGAGAGAGAGGTATTGAAAGAGAAAGACCAGCAGCCGTTGCCCAGAAGTAAGAGCTTCACAATAACAGGGTTTACATTGTTTAGCGTAACTCGACTTAAGCCACACACTGTATTCCTGTTTCAGTAAACAGAGAGAAACAGAGAGAAACAGAGAGAAACCCTGCGGAGATATTATTCATGTCCTCTAACACTGAGCTCACCATACAGCTGTTGAGTCCAGCGTTGGCTTAGCCACTACCTATTTCACTGCTGCCAACCATAACCACTGAGGAACCCTTGAGCAAGGCACCGTCCCGCTACACTGCTCCCGGGCGCTGCTGACAGCTGCCTCCTGCTCTACGTGCGGATGGGTTAAGTGCAGAGGTCACATTTCACTGTGGTGCACTTTGTGTGATGGGCTGTGTTCACAATGACAAATAGTCACTTTCACTTATTTACAAGGCTACACCGTCTTGCAGAAGAGCCACAAACTGCTGAAAATGTTAATGCTACATGTTATAGAAACGTGTCAGAACAAACAGCATTGATGCATAAGGGTCTTTGTGGCTACTGTCAATGCCAAACCCTGACCACTCCCAAAAGGCCCGACAATGGACTCGTCTGCATCGTGGAGAAACAGAAGAAGCTGACCCCATCTGAAAACCACATTATCTTTTAAGTCATGTGGACGACCAAGGACAGGTGTGCCACTTACCAGGGGAAGTGGTGGCACCAGGATGCATAATGAGAAGAAGGCAGTGTAATCCTCTGGGCAATGTTCCTTTGGGAAAAGCTGGATTTCCTGCAAATGTCACTTTAACATAGAGAAGTGGATTAGTGACTGAAGGGTTGCCCAAACCAGTCTGCAGACTGAAGTGCACTACCCCCAACCACTGAAGGGGCTGTACTGTACCCCTGTACTGTATGTGCTCACTGCCATCGAGACTAATTTCCCCTCTGGGATTAACTGAGTAGTACTTTTAAGGAACATTTCGGGGAATGTGCCAAAATGATCAAGATGTTCACTTGGCTTCTAAATTCCTTTTATAGTTTGTTGGATGTGTTACATTTACAGTCCAACCCTGTTAACTCACCACGCCTTGTTATCTCGCCAACCCCGCCTCTCACCATGAAAGACTGTAGATTTTCTCCCATGTATTTACCACCGTTACATTGCCAACCCCACCTTTCGCCAAATTTGGAGCGCGAACCAATAGGGGCCAGCTAACGAGGTCTGACTGTACATTTACTATATATACACGTTATACAGTATATGTATATATATATACTGTGCATATATTTAATGTATAGGCAGCACAGTGGAAGCTGGTGGAAGCCCAACCCATCGAACGGTGTTGAAGTTGAGCTTCACTGCTTCAGTGGGAGTTGACTGTAGTTTGAAATACATGCTGTTTAGTGGAGTAAAGATAAACACTTATTGGCTTTAACAACATCATTTTGAGACCCACCCAGATGCCGGTCTTCAGTGGGAGTGTATGAGGCTGTCAGGATTGTTTTTTACACACAAAAATGCTCTCTGCGTTATATTATCATACAAATGTATTTTAGGCCAAGTCTGGAATCTTGGCTTCTGCATGTGATAAGTGTTGGACGTCTCAACGGGACTGGAAACAAACAGCCAGCACCAGCAGTGTAATGTGCATGAAGATGAATGTAAACTAGATTAGTTTGATGTTATCTTTACGTTATCTCAGGTTTAATAGCGTTTTCCATCACTGCCTGGAAAATAATGGGAATTTGGTCTTTTTTTAGTGAATTAACTGTTAAAAAGAAAGTATGTTGTAATGTAGATAAATTAGAGCAGCGTGGTGGTTAGCGTTGCCACCTCACAGCAAGAAGGTCCTGGGTTTGATCCCCATGTCAGCCTTTCTGTGTGGAGTGTACATCATCCTTGTGCTTGCATGGGTTTCATACGGGTTCTCTGGTTTCCTCCCACTGGTTTAGATTGACTCGCTACTCTACATTGCCCACAGGTGAGAGTGTGTGTGTGAATGGTTGTCCATCATGTGATTGTAATTGTAAATCTAATAATTGTGTGCTGATTTAAATGATTAGTAGAATAAAAAGAAAAATTGTCTGAACAAAGCTGTAGACTAGTCTCATCAGGAATGAGTTTCTAATCAAGACAGATTATTTGTCAGACAATTCTAAAAAGATAACTACACAAAAAAATGTCTTATCATTGCCAAATAAATAAAATGTTAAATAAAAAGTCTAATAAAAATTTTAATTCTACTGTAGTACTACAAAATCCTTCTATAAATACAATTGAAATATACACTTTAAATGTTTTTAGATATAAAATAATGTCCAGAGACGGAGAGTATCTTATCACACAGCATTAGCTGGGACGACATAGCAACTTACCCATGTAGCCAGAGGCAAATAACCGCCTATATTAATCACTTTAACATTATTTTTTTTATTATTTCTTGCTTATAGCTTAATATCTCGAATCTGGTGAAGAAAAGAATCATGCTTCTGTTCTTTTCATTTTTAATTAATTTATTTTTTTATGACTTTTAAAACAAAAAACAAAATACAAATATATAAAAAGCTGCAATATTACCCCTAAGGGTTTCTAAGGGTATGTGACACAGAGAGTAGAGGTAGGTGTGCCGCTCTGGGGGTGTGTATGAGTGTGTGAAGGGACAGTGTGCAAAAGGAGAGTGTGTATTATTCAGGCAGGGGCCCCGCTGCTTTCTATCTTCTCCAGCTCACACACGCACGTTTCCCCATCCAGCGAGGACGTGTCGGCTGGAACGCCAAACACTGCAATAAATATCTCTCGGAGGCGGTTTGATCCGTGAGAAGAGGAAGGCTTTGATCAGTTTCCTGGAAAACAAGGCACACCTACTGTACGGCCAAAATGTGTGTTTTCCTCTGTGGACAGATAACAGTGAAGCAGGTTCAGAAACTGCACTCATCGTTGTTTTCATTTTTAATAATGAGAAGCTTTGCTTATACAACACATCACACAGATATTCACAAGCACTTTCACCTATTTTAGCTCAGACTTGTATAACCAGAGTGTAATGTTTGGCTTATACACAGTGAGCAGGTCAGAACTGTATTCAGAAGAAATATCATTAGCCATTTTGTAAACAAGTCAATTTTATTTCTATTGCACTTTTTACAACTCATGTTGTCACACAACAGCTTTACAGAATCTAGTCCCGAGTCCCTGAAGGCCAAACAAGGGGAAAACTCCATAAGCTGGAGGACAGGACCTTGGGAGGAACCAAAGCTCAGAGGAACCCATCCTCCTCTGCTCGACACCAGACAACAAAAATGAAAAGGAAACCGTCTCAGTCTGTAGTCTATACCTTTGAGTAACAATTCCAGCATATGCAGGGAGTCTGTCTATGATTGTTGTACTAGTCTGGGAGCGGTGAGCAAGAGGCCCCAATGATGGGTGATCCGATCTGGGCAATGATGTGATCTACTGATAGGAATCATGCAGTCAGTTCCTTGTGTTCTTCTGTAGCTATTGGGTTGGAGCTGGAAATCTGTTTAATGTGTTAAACTGGAACAGACTTGGGAATGGAAAGGTGGGGAAAAGATAAACAAACCAACATTCCCTCTCTTTCACCTCCCCTTCCCACCACCCCACCCGCATCGAGTAAAAGTGTGCAGATAGCTTAGGGCATGATTTGAAACTGAGCCCAGTTTTAGTATCTGGCTCCTAGTTTACATATTAAATAACTACTCCCGCACTAGAAACAGGGCTACCCATGCACATTAAATATGAACATACAACATAATTAGGAGATATCGCTCTGAGATGTGTGTCTGATGCATCTTTTTTACTTCCAGAACCTTCACCTGCCCCGTTGACAGACACATTTTGGAAATTAAGCCAAATTAAGCCTTCCCCGGTTCTGTGATTCATTCAAATATATCATTATAAGGAAAGAAAATTCAGTTCACTATTGGAGACCGGCACCTATTTGTTGTCGACATCTCTTCAAACACGTTTTTTTATTGAAATGGGCGTCAATAAGAGACGGGCTATTATTAGAAGATATATGGTGTGTTGAGTGCAGAATAACTTGAGGACCCCCTGTATTAACAAAAATGCGTTAACTAAAATAATGAGGAGATATTGCTCTGAGCAGTTTCTAATGCGTCATTTGTTCTTCCAGGACCTACACTTGTTCACTGACAGCCAAGTCCTAATCAGTGACCCTCCCCAGAACTGTGTTGCATTCAAATACAGTCATATTAAAATTTAGGACACCCTATGAAAGTCTGTGTGAAGTAAAGAAATAAATTAGAACACCCCCACCTTTATTCCAAATTTAAATGGCTCAAATCACACATCAGGTGCACATGATTAGAATATCATTACTCAGCATTTTGAAGGAGGTTTGTCCTATGTGAACCTCAGACATTTAGGGATTTTAAAAGAACTTAAAAGACTTTGCAATCAGCCATTCCACTGTACAGAAGACTATAAGTGGAGGACTTCCAAAACAACTGCCGTCATGCCCATGTCTGGCCGTCCAAGCAAGTTCATCCCAAGAGCAGACCGCAAGATGTTGGGATGTCATGATGGGACCTACAGCAGCTCTTGCTAATGTTCATGTGAAAGCAGATGCCTCTACAATCAGAAAGAGAATGTAGATGAAGACCAGGATTTCTGGAATAACGTTCTTTGAACAGATGAGTCTAAAATGTAATTATCTGGACACCACAACAGAAGACATGCCTGGCGTAAACCAAATACAGCATTCCAGGAAAAGCACCTCATTTCAACCGTGAAGCATGGAGGTGGAAGTGTGGGATTGCTTTGCTGCAGCAGAACCTGGACAGCTCACCATCATAGAGTCCACCATGAATTCTACTGTGTAGCAGATGGTGCTTGAGGAAGATGTAAGACCATTTGCAAGAACAATAAACCTGAAGCAGAACTGGAGCCTGCAACATGACAATGACCCAAACAAACCAGTAAATCCACCAAGGACTGAAGGCTGAAAACTAAGAAATGGAGAAAGTCAAAGTCCTGATCTTAATCCCATTGCTGTGTTGTGACTTGAAACCTCATGCAAGAAACCCCTTAAACATCTCACAGCGTAAAGTATTCTGCATTGAGGAGTGGGGCAAACTTTCCAGAGAGCGATGTCAGAGACTGGTAGGTGGCTATGACTAGGGTCTCGCTGGGGTTATTTTAACCAGAGGGGGTAACACTGGCTATTAGGGTGTAGGGTGATTTTCCTCAGCAAGAATGCACATTTATGTTGATAGCTTTTGTTTAATTTTTGTCGTTTACCTACAATGAACTCACTTTTGGTTCCATGGATATATATATAAACTCTAAAAATGAACAATATGTAAACATTTCTTAATAAAGAACTGTATATTTAATGGGGTGTCCTCACATGACTGTATATCATGTAGAAATAAAATGCAATGTGATTTCTGATTCTATAAGCAAATTAATTAAAAAAGCAAGATTATGGGGAAAGTAAGCAAGACTAAACCAGGGTCCATGCTGAAGGCTAAATTTACTCAGCTTTCAGACCCATTTGCTAAAGGTTCACAGTGATGGGCTTCTGTTTGTTGATAAATGCTGAGATTGCACTTAAGAAATGCATGCATGATGCTGGATTGGAGACAAGAATAACAGCTGGAGGTGACAGACCATAGAAGAATGCACTTCAGGAAAATCGAAAGTGGACGTCAAGCTACAGGGCAGCAGGTACGAGTATATGCTTGCAGCTGAATGCTGCTTTCTACTGTGTCAAATATCCAGTATTAAGAAAAACAATGTTTTAGGCAAGTTGGGCCTTCAGTCCTGCCACATGGTTGGTTAACAGGCAAAAACAAGTCCCTATCAGGTTTCTACAGTCTCTCACACATGCACATTCTTGTGGACGGGAGGAGACAGGAGGATATCCACCAGGATGCTCCTCTAATTGAGTAGTAAACACATGGAAAGCAGCAGGGTTCACTCCAGCTTCATTGCTCAATCCTTATCTGCACCATGTGGGAGACACACGCGCCTCATTTAATTAAACCTCATCTTGAGCTGTTTAACTCTTGCAGCAATGAATCGTCCTTCCAGGCCTGAGATAGGAAATGTCTGCTGAGACATTTGCAGATGTGTTGTATTGTTTATTGCACAGACGACTATGTTAGTTGAGCTGACGTGTTCTCATCTTCCTGTTCACATCACAACCACAAAAACATGGGAATCAGATCATCTGGTGCTGATACACTTCCCATGAACTGCAGGTGATGCTAGATTTGGAATTGTAGGAAGGTATAATTAAATGGACAATAAGCAAACACCAGGTTTAGTGAGTGTGGAGGGTAATTACCAAACTGTGCTGAACACCTTCCCTCCAGGACCAACTTTGGGCACCCAGCTAAATTCGGTGTGTAAAGACCATTGTACAGTGGGATATGGTCTGTTAAGCCACAATTGTTTCATGCTGTTTTGAGAATGGATCACAAACCCATAGAATAGTTTTGTTTCTTGTTAAATATTTTATTTATAATATTCATGAAACGCGCCGACGTGATGAGCCACCAACATGGAACGGACTGACGGGGCCCAAGTGCAGGGAGAACATGAACAGAGGCACACACTCGCTCCACACCACACCCTTGCCAGAAGAAGTCCAGATTGAAGCCATGGCACAAGCACGCTCTCGTCTGCATTTATTCCAGTGTACTACCCTCTGCTGAGAATGAGTTGGATTACATAGTGGTGAGTGAACGACGGCCAACCATTCACTCGCCTAGCGCACAGTGCTACAGCATGATGTTATAAGGTGAGATATTAACCGCCCCACACAGCGCAGCCCGGACACAGCTGGAAACGATTGTCAGGAGCATTGTGACTCTTTCCCAGAGAGCACTTCCAGCAAACTGCCACCTGCCCCACAGGGTGTTCACACAGAGCCCACACATGTCTTTGGTTTATGCTCAGGACAACCACTTGCCAGGCTCTCCTACTAGGAAACACCAGCAAGATGATGGTTTGATGAAAAATGGCCAAGTGTCTACAGGTAAACCCAAGGACCAAACCGGATGTTACTGACAGGCTCCTGAACAGAATTGATGTAACAAGAAGCCTGCAAGGCTACCGTGGGCAAACAGGCAATATAAAGCCGCTGATCTAGCTGGATTGCTTGACCGGACACTCCCCCGGCCACAGCGTGTTGTCGCCACCCTGGGGGAGGAGCACCAGCCCAACATCCAGTGAAGGGAAGCTACACCTTCCCATGGTGTTGCCCCTTACACATCCTTCAAAAGCCTTAAAATAAAAGTTTTTTTTTCACTGTTTCAATATGCAAAAATCCATTTATTATCCAACTTACATTACATCAATACGTCTGCTGTTATACGGCCACATACTACTGACCTATCTTTACAGTTATCATGTAATGTGCAATACAGTTAAAGCCACCACTGCTGGCTACTCAGTGCTTGTTTTTATTTTATTTTATTTTATTTTTTTTTATTGTTGGACTTTATATTTATTGTATTACCTTTTTATTTTCTATATTATTTTTATCCTTACTCACAGCATAAGCAATTTCCACTGGGATCAATGAAGTTTTTCTGATTCTGATTCTGATCTTCTTAACAAACAATCTCAGGCAGTAAAACTGAAGAAAATTAAAACACCCCATCACACAAAGTGCACCGCAGTGAAATGTCCACCCATCCATCCATGGAGCAGTGGGCAGCCATCAACAGCACCTGGGCAGCAGAGTAGCAGGAAAGTACCTTGCTCAAGGTTCCTCAATGGTACCTGGGCTGAGGCTTGAACCCATGTCCTTCTGTATATGTTATTTTGAAAATTAAGTGTGTTTATCTTCCTCAGTAATAATAGTGCACTGTGCTAATACACCGTCAGTGTGGTTTTGCCACAAGTCACTTTTCCAATGTGTTTACTGCTGTGATACAAGTTGAAGCATTAAAAACAGCATTTCTATCTGGAGCAACGTTTCCTAAATGTTTTACTGTAATATGAGACGTTCATGTTGCTGCTGTTAATAAAGCACAATGCTGTTCAATAAAACCTCTGCAGCATTATTACATGCTTGAGTTCCAATTTACATCAACATTTAAGTTATCAATTTAGAAGAACCGAACCCTGACATAACTCAAGGACCCCCAGCACTTGCCCTGTAAAGGTTCTACACCAATAAAAGATTTTCCTGGAACTTGGTGTCCAAGCTAAGAACCTTACAAACCATAGAAATCTGAAGGTTTGTAATGCTGCATAGTAATAAGAGTAATAAGATGGCTATAGAGGGTAAAATCCAATGTCCAAATCCAATATGGGATTTTTTTTGGTCTAGAAAGCAAATTTGCTGCTGGATTTTGGAGCTCATTTGGACAGAGTGGGTTGTTGGTGGAATCTTCTATCACCCATTACTGAGGGTTTACCAGAGCTAGTTTCCTTTTCGTTGATTGACGCTGAGGTGTTATTGCTGTCGGCCATGAGGTCCCCAAATGAGCAGAGATTAGGCAGCGGGAAGAAACTCAGGCCTAACGATCCCACCTGAGGCCGTCTCACACACACACACACACACACACACCCCCAGACCAGCGGCAGGTGCCAGGCGCTGTTAATGGAATGTGATGAGAGGGGCCCCATGGGGAGTGCAGGAGTACTTAATTAGAAGTGATAATTAGCATGACAAAATGAAGCAGGCTAAGCTCTGATGCCTCGTCTTTATTAAGCATCAACAAAAGCTCAACGACAACTTGGAGGAGGCACAACAGCATCTACAAATTGGACTGAGTCAAGGGAGAATTAGTGCTGTGTAATAAGAAATACTAGGCCTTCAAAACGGACATCACAAAGAGGTGGTCTGCAGAAGATCTAGGTTCAACAGTGACTGGACGTGTGGTGCAAAGACAAGTTCAGGCTTTTTCTTGAAATCTTTGTTTTAATGCAGCTGTCAAGTAGTGCCATTTGGCTTGAAAATGAGAGCACAGAGTTAAGAGTAGATGCTTAGAATTCCTACCAGTACTATTTTGGCTGATTACTCGGCCATGCAGAATAAACACACCATAGCACAGTTTACCCTGAACTGATTAAAATGTCACTTAAAGACTAAGCCTGTCTAGAATGATCTCTGACGCCCCTCCTAAATGCCAACGGAATTTCACACAAAATACGCATTCAAAGTAGGTGACAAAAGAGAGCGAATGACCTTGATTTGTTGCATAATCAAACTGAAAACATAAACAAGGTTGATTTTTTTAGAGGTTTTTTTCCATGCTCTGTAAAAAGGTTTGAAAGTGGTTCTTGGCTCAAAAAAACAAACATATATGGAAAATCATTCAATCAACATTCCTTCCAACTCCAATTTCATGCAAAAATGTTTTTGATAAATAATTCACTGAAAGTTTACAGGAACCAAAAGTGGTTTAGACAGTGCCTTCATCCAGCTACTGCTCCAGTTGCTTCTTTATTCCACTGATGTTCTGGTAGAGTGGAGGTGAGAAGCAGGAAGTGAAGTGTGCAATGAATAAAAGATAATGTCTTCAAATTGAATGTCAACTACTGATGAACTAAGTTTATCACTATTTCTTATTACTAATTACTTCTTATAGGAACAGTGGCTACAACAGGTTTTTAAAATTGATCATACTTGAAGCAAACACACACTAATAGAGCTATTAATTCAATTATAGGTAAGAATGGATTATACCTGGTGGATTCGCATGAAATCAATCAAAACAAATATTGAAAATCTTTATAAATCTTAATGTTTGGACTCTAATGACTTGGAACTACGGAACAACAAACGCCCCCAATTATGTTTATATCTTCTTTACCTTTATCTTCTTTGCCGTATGATCATGGGTGGCTTGACTGCCAAACCTAAGACTGTAGCAGCCCAACTTCGTGCTGCCATGTTGTATTTCTCCACAGTAGATCCCCCAGCATGGCTTGACATTGAAAAGTGTGAAGTGGAGCTTCCTTTGCAGTTTTATCTTTATTCTTTACCAACCAAAAGCCTTTTAAAGCAAATCAACAACCCCTTCCTTAGGAATACAATATCAGTCTGGCATAAAGCTTGTACTTTTAGGTGAACCCATAACTCTGTTTGCCCTAAGATCAATCTGGGGAAATGCCTGCTTTACCCCAGGGAGGAATGCCATGGGATATTAAATTGGATTTATAAGGGTATATACAAATTGAATTGTGCACTTATGTCTTATGTCACAACTAGAAGAAAAAAATGCTCTCCCACAGAAACACTTTTTCAAATATTTACAGATAAGAAGTGTTATATACTCTTTATTATTAAAGCCTACTCTGAACCCTCAATATCAACTGTAGAGCCAGTTGCTCTAAAGCATATGAACGATAGAGGGGGTTTATTTTTGTTTTACAATGCACCCCTAAACAAATCTAAGGAAAATTCTGTCTGCATGGTAGACTGATCCTCAGACTGAGTTTACCAAAGAAGCTTGTCTTTTAGCCCAAACTTATGCTGTTAATGCTAACTGTAAATTGCTATAATATAAATGGCTTATGAGGACATACATAACACCAGCCAAATTGCATAGATTAAATCCTAGAATACCAGATACATGCATAAAGTGCAATGAAGCATTTGGTAACCTTTTTCACTGTATACTTTTCTTCCTATTCACTGCCTTGAGGAACTCTCGCTCTTTCTTTGTTTAAAAGTGTCCTCCAGTGTGTGTTGCTCCAGTGCAGCTGAGTTACTGGGGTGAATATTCTGTGGAGTGATTACTTTTTTGGTGTCATATCAAACAGGAAGTATTATATACAGCTGTAAATGCCTGCATCACAAACTGCATACATGGCCACTGGACTACTTTCATTTATTCACTTTAAAATATTTCTACACTGAAATTTCTACCACGTGCTGACACAAAGCTCTCTATTCACAGCACCTGCAATTACATATAGAGGCCAATCTGATCATGTAATCTTACCTAAATATGGGACAGATATTTGTGTTGGAGACTTAACAATAGATCGGCTCCTAACAGATAGTTTGATCATTGATTAATTTGTCTATTTTACTTGATTAACTAAATATACTTTTTTGGGCCCACACTCAGTGATGTCACTATAAAATTGATAAAATACACATAAAATCTCGACTAGAAGCCGCTTCAGCAGGTGTTTGGAGTTTCCAGATATTTGGACAGCCGGTAAGATGGCGTCACATAATCAGTTTCAGGGTCAAGGAAGAGTGACGCTGGATTGGTATGAATGAACAATTATTTTCAGGGTTTTGGAAGCAGCCTGTGTTCCTAAATCTTTCTCCTGGGGGTCTACACCAACACACCTGATCCAGCAGAGCAATTAATTATCAAGCCCTTCATGAGCTGTTCAGATGTGTCAGGAATGTAAGCACAAAGATGGTCTCTAGGAACAGTATTAAGATTGACATTGCTCCAAAGAACCCCGTTTGACACCTGTCATGATTTTGAGGAATATACTGGATGCTGTGAACTCCAGAAGAACATCTGGTCAGCAGAAAAACTGTACTGCAGAATTGGTATTTATCTAGCTGTGATGGCTCCATCCTGCCCAAACCTTCACAACCTATTATAAATCACCTGTGCTTAATCCTTTGCTGGTTTTTTGCTAGGAAGTTGGTTTGTTAGAAGAAGAAGAAGAAGAAGAAGAAGAAGAAGAAGAAGAAGAAGAAGAAGAAGAAGAAGAAGAAGAAGAAG
>JBBIGC010000152.1:3008512-3039068 GCA_037576955.1 Lepidarchus adonis | reverse complement strand
GAAGAAGAAGAAGAAGAAGAAGAAGAAGAAGAAGAAGAAGAAGAAGAAGAAGAAGAAGAAGAAGAAGAAGAAAGAAAGACAGACATTAATCAAAAAGAAACCATCCCCATCAGACCATATTGTACACATAATTTTAGGGCAATTCTGAAAATAACTATGGATATACTATTCATATTTTTAGCCATTTTAGACATTCTTTTCCAGAGCAACATGCAATATGAGCAGTTGGGGGTTAGGTGTCTTGCTCAAGGACACTCTGTCCATGAATTGAACCCCATTACAAATCAAATTCTCTAACCATTAGGCCACAGCTCCCCCTGTTTGAAGACTAGGATTCGTTGTGTGAATGTGTTTGAGAAGATTCAATATTTGTATTGGATGATTGAGATTGACCCTAGAACATCTTCTTTCCCATAAAGGAATGCTGGATCACTCTCTAAGGGGGAAAGAGATCAAAGCATGTTCAGCACCAGCCTCCCACTGGGGTTGGAACTGATCACATAAGGAGAAAAAAGATTCAGTTCAGTCAAAAGGGAAAAGTATGTTTTGGCCTAACTTCTCCATCACCGTCCCATTTCCACTCTCATAATTCCAGCCGTATTCATGACTGTGCTTAAGCTCTTTCACTTCATTTTTCTTCCTTTCACTTGCTTCACTATTTTTGAACTTAGACCCACATTTAAGTGACAAAAACCATGAAGCTTATCTTATTGTGTGGGCTGACTAAAAATGTTTGCATGGACATAAAAGATGCTAAAGATGTTTTTGTCATATCCCAGGCCCCCAGGAGATGAGAATCCATAAAGCCATAACAAGCCCCCGTAATGCAGTGTACATGATGCTGACACACACCATTTTGTTTATTGCTATTTTATTGATCAGAATGACTTTCTGTGCAAGGTCTCATGAGCGTCATATGTGATTTATGTGTCTTTCTCCCACACTAATGGATGGCAACAAATGGAAGGTTGTGACACCATTTTGGCTAAATTGCTTTTATGATGGAAACTTAAAAGCATGTTTCGTTATATCTGCCTCATTGGCTCTTTTACTGCCCATTATATTTTACACCTTTATAACAGTAAGACGATGTTTGCTTTGTTTTTATTCACTATATTGCATCACATTGTTCTTTTTCAGCACAGTTAAAGCCTTCTGTTTATTTTATGTAGCCTGTGTTTTCACCCGTGCAGAAAAAAATATAAAGCAAATAAGCCCCAATCATTGCATTAAATATATTTAATCTTACAACTTCTGTTAGCAAAAAAAGCCTTAGCTTTTTTGGTTAGAGAGAAAGCTTGGAAAATGTTTTATAAATTGTTGGGGTTTTTTTCCAGTTTTTGCCGAATTAACCTGAATAAATGTCCAGCTTTTTTTTTGTCCCAGAGTCCAATCCGAGTCATTTATTATTGAGTATCTGCCGATACAGAGTCTAAAGTCATTAAAGTCATTAAAATCCAATGTATAAGCTTGACAACTGACAATTATCTCACATTGTCCTGCAAACATGGACTCGTTTCTTTCCCAAGTGCCCAGCATGTCCTCGACTGCTTGTTGCTCTATGATATCTGTGAAACTAATGCGCATGTAATACAATACACTTTATTATACAAGCGGTTAATACAATGCTCAATGATGCTAAGTATTGGTACATCAAAGCTCCAATTGTTTGTGGTAAAAAAAGACTGCATTCACATCTTTTTGGCCTTGTTGCTGTCTGGAAGAAATTTCGTCTTTTAAAAAGTGTCCTCCAGTGTGTGTTGCTTCAGTGCAGTGCAGCTGAGTTAGTGGAGTGAACTTGCATTATTACATCAACTAATTTTTGGTGTCATATCAAATTGGTAGAATTAAATGGAGCTCTGTTACCACCACCTCGTAAAATGCTTACATTACAAACAGGAATGCTTTCATTTTCCAGTTTAAAATATTTCACATATACCAGCCAATCAGGTAGATCTTATCTAAATATGGTACAAATTGTCATATTGGAAACTTAACAATCATTTGATCATCTGTCTATTTTCATTTGATAAATTGATTAATTAAATTATTAATTAAAACATAAAAACAAAAATGTTATTTGAACCATATTAACAAAAGTATATTTTTCTCTCTTTCTAGGACGTTGGCCAGGATGTTAAATGCACTAAAGTGAAAGTGACTATTTGACATCACACAAAGAAAACCACAATGAAATGTGATCTCTGCATTCAACCCAGCCACTCATGGAGCAGCAGGCAACTATCAACAGCACCTGGGAAGCAGTGTAGGAGTGAAGGGTACCTCAGCAGTGCCTGGGCCGAAACGTTAACCCCTCCAATCACAAGGGCAAGTTTCTAACCACTAGGCCCTAATGTATTGCATGACTACACTAGTGCTCCAATCTTGAAGTCAATTCTACTTAATAGACCATTCAAACTGGATCTCAAACATTGTCTTCATGCTTGTGATAGCAATTTTTCATGTTTTCTGAAAAAAAAATAACAAGGTAAGTAACTTAAATGGCTTAGTAACCAAAAGTATGCATTTTGTCAAGGATTGATATACAGTATATATAAACTTCCTTACACAATGCACAATGTTTTTGGTCGATTTTGTTTTTCCATATATAGAGCACCACCATGTCTCCATCGTTTGGGCGGTTGGGCCTGAATTCACTCACTCGTGTTCACACTAGGCTCAGTCAGCTCCTGAACTGATATGACTTTGGCCACCCAGTGTTTATCTACTAGCATCTAGTGCCAAAGGCAGTTAAGTGTGGTGTGTGAACTACATCAACAGTTTTTTTTTCTTTGGATATTTCACTGACCCAAGGTAGAGTGGATTCTAAGGACAGCAATGGGCCATCCACCGACCCCCAGTACCCTGCTGATATCTCAGCAACACAGCCAGATGTGTGTGAATATTCATCAAGGGTAGTGTCTTATCCCCAGAAGTGCCTGAGGCTATCCCAGGCCCATTTATCTAAATGAACATACCAAGCCCCCATCTAATGAGCTCAACTGGATGAACTGAGAAATATTTCAGTTCCATTCAGGCCATAAAAATCTGGGTAGAACTGATGACCCTTAAAACACTTCGATAGGCTGAAGTCACTCAAAATATTTTATAGAAATATTATGTCTGATATTAACAAATATATGATTATTGAAACTTATGTAATATTTTAACAGAGGAAATTATAAACAATAAACTTGGACAAAAAATATTATATACATTAATAAATGCATAGTTAAGAATAAATAATAATAATAATAATAACTAATAAGCCATTTAAGCTCCTTCTGGCAGATACTTCTGATCGTACTTTTAGAAGTTTTCCTTTTTTTGCTATTTTAATAATGTTAATTGTTATTGTTATTGTTATGCACCCAGGATTCATTTCTTTTGATTTTACAGTTCTTTTGGAACTTGTTATTGTATATTTTTTTATTGTTTCTACTGTTATTTTATTCTTTTTGAGGTGAATTTGAATGTTTATTAAATATGTCATTAAATATATTATTATTAATAGTAGTAGTAATAGTAGTATTGTTGTAGTAGTAGTATTGTTGTTGGTAATTAACTCTCAAAACTGATCCCCACTTTTCAAATGCAAGACCCTTGTATTTCCAATTATCCGCTTCCCAGAAAAATACTTTATATTAAATTTAATGAATGTATCTGCAATAATGGTTTCTCTTATTGAAACCTGTTAAAGCAACTTCATCAGGGATTTCCCCTTTTGGAACAAGTGTAAATACATGGATGGCAGACTAAAAAACATGGGACTCTCCTAGAAACCCAGACAGAATAACTGGCAGAGAGGGCAGAGCAGATGCCCGAGCCTTGGCAGTGTGAAGTGCCTCAGAACTGGGGGCCGTCCGGATGGCAAAGTTGCATTGTACCAACACTTGCTCTGCTGAACCAAGTAATTTACTGTCAGCAGGAGAGTGAGCGAGCGGGCGCCTCGCAGGAGCCGCTTGCCACAGCAGTGGCTGGACAAATTGCTGCTTTCACGGGCACAGCGCTACTCTGGGAGCAGCACCCCCTCCTCCTACACAAGGCTGGAGGAAGCTAATTCTGGGGTGTCTCTTGCCCACTGTGGGTGATGAAATTGAGGCCTGCGATGGGGTAAGAGGAGCTCTTTATTTGGAAAACAGGAGCAGATGGTCAAACGCCTGTGATCTGCTCACCCCCTTATTCTCTTTCTCCTCAAATTAACCAAAGGGGAGGTGGTGCCATTGGCAACCTACAAGAAAGGAGGTTAGGGAAGAGAAATGCAGATTTGTTCGTTTAACCCCTTAAACTGCAGACGTAGTTGTAAAACTTGAATTTGTAGCCAAGGCCTATTCACATCATACAGTTATGAGAGTGGGACCTGAGGTGCGGGACCAAACGCGGAACCTTTGGGTTCAGTTCTGAGGACCAATGGTTAATGATGTTTTGTTGCAACACTATTTTGATAATATTCATCTGTGATTATAGAAAAAAATTTTGTCATTGATTTTTAATCAGCTATTTAAATCTATTTATATCTAATAATCAGATATTTATGTAAGATATGCACATTTCTACCCAAAAAAGAGTGGGAACTCAAATTATAGCATGTGTTGGCCCAACCAGTGATAACTGCAACATCTACATGTTAAGAGGTTCTTCCTGCTTTGGTGAAATCATACATTTGTAGAGTTATACAGTAACACGTCTGTTTTCACTACACTTGTTGTGGTTTGAAGGAAGAACCAGATACTTTACTCAAACGCATTCACCTGGCAAGATGTTTAATTCTCCCTGCATAAGCAGACGTGCCACCCAAAAAGTCTACTCTCCAGTTACGCCATACTCAGCACGCTCTGCTCTCCGCATTGTGGTCACTCAGGAAAGCTGTGGTGCTCACAGTGCCTACTGGATCCTTAAGCCGATCAGGTTTTCAGCCAAAGCACCTTGAATAATTAACCGTCCCATTGAGTGAGCCTGCTCAGGTTTCAGATTCGGATTACCTCCACACACACACACACACACACACACACACACTTCACATTATGCTGTTTGTTAGAAAGAGATGGGTATCATACGCCATTATCAGCTTCGATGCAGCTAGCAATCTGTTTTACCTGGCGAATCAGCCACGGCCTCAAAACAACTTAATCCGTCTGACTGGCACAGCCCTCGTAACATGGGTACGAAAATGAAATTGCAAGGTCGTGTTTCGCGTTACATCTCTGCTGGGACGATCCCAACGATTGGTGTGAAATTACACACTTCCACACTCTGCTGCTGTTTTTTCCCTCAACTGTTACAAATACTAAAAAGCGTTTTAAATGGTTCCTGGATTTGGGGTTCCTCCAAAGTTAGGTGATCCATCTGGAACAGCTCCATGTTATGACTGTAACTTGAGTTGAGACTGCTGATCAAGATAAGCTGTGAATTCAAGGTATTTCAACCAATGATAAGGAACTTGCTAACTGTCTGACAATGCAGATCTGCTTCTGGGTAACAGAATTCAGTGTTAGTCCCAATAAAGGTAATGATGTCATTTCTACATACAGTTCTGCCTAATGGTGCAGCTAACCACGTTCTCACTGCTGGAGAACCACAGCAGCATGGTTTTCTAGTGCTTAGCTAGAGCTCAGTAAGGTTCTAGGCAGTTTGGCAGTAGTGAATGTAGAGAGGTAATGGATGCAGGATGCAAATTCTATTAGCAAAATTTTCATTTATATTGTAAATCATAAATTTACAATAATTAATAACAGTTACCCATTGCAGATTACAGATTGATTTTCTGTGATAAAACATATAACATCTCTGCTAATTTTAGTATAAAATATCTACTTATTTGCATACTGAAACGTTTTAGATGGATCTAGTACTAAAATAATGCCTGTTTTCTAGCTCAGCTGCGGACAGGTACCACGCCATATGAAAATGTAAACTTAAAAAAATACAAAAATAAAAAATCTCGGTCCATAGCATCTAAGTGTGTTCAAAACATCAGCTTTGCTGGTATTCTGGATGAAAGTCATGGCAGAAAACCCTGAGATCGGCACAACAGCACTAAATCACTTTTCCTGGCACCAGAGCGCATTAGGGACAGAGAGGAGGACATTATTGGCACATTTCAGGATGACACTACTAATAAAGTAGATTCACATTTATTATTATATTTACAAAATATTTTGTAAATATAATAATAAATGTATAATAATAAATGTGAATCCACTGTTTAATTATGTAACTTTATTAGCAGCGTCCTCCTGAAATGCGCTAATAATGTCCTCCTCTCTGCCGCTAATGCGCTATGGTCGCTATGGTAACAGGCAAACGTTCCTTTGGTCGTATTACTTTATTTTGTTGTATTTATCCGCGACACCTTAAAGGCCGGGCTGTGAAAAAATGATCTGACATTAAACTGGTTTGTGGAGCAAAAAAGATTGGGGACCGCTGGCCTAGCTGTTCTGTTTGGGGTCTGAACATTGATGATCTGGCTAAAAATTAGAATTACAAAAAGTAAAAGTAATTAAAATCAACATATTTTAACAAGCAAACATTTTGCGCATGTATCCAAAACATACACACACGATACACACCTTCAGCTAAGCTCAAGAGTTTTTCTAGGGTTTTCTTGCATTTACTTCCCTTTTCTCTTGGTGAACTTGCTAGTGTTCTTAGGATCAATATCTCTCTGGTCCACATGTGGTCAAGCTTTGATTATAGGAAAAATTAGCTCATATTTTCTTCAAGTACTCTTGTATATGATGCATAATTCATGGTTGAATTAAGGTGAACACTTATTGAGGCAGCAAAACAATCCCCAAACCATGACATTTCCACCACCATGTTTTACAGTTAGTATAAGGTTCTTCTCCTGAAAAGTTTTCTTTTGTCTACAGCAAACATGTGTACTGTTACTGTGGCCATACAACTGTTCACTTAATTCCTCTGTACAGACCAAGTTATTCCAAAAAGTTCTTCATCAAACTGTGATCTTGCTCTAATGTTCTTATTGGAGGCCAAAGCCTTTTGTCCTGCATTGGCTCCCAAGCCGTTCAAATTTGTCCATTGTTCTTGTATGACTTATGTACTGTATGTTATGTGTTATGTATACAGTTTTGACAATTATAAATGCAAATCCCATGAGATACTTCCTAGTTAAAAATACATGCCCTTTGTAGATGGTTTCCCTTATATTTTAATCATATATTTAAAATCATTTAGATATTTTTACGTAAATCCCTTCCCAGATTCAAGCTTTATCTTTCTGATGGCCTTGAAGAGTGACTTAGATCTTGGAATAATGTCACTACACACTTCATAAAGAAAGGACCTAAATATCATGTGTCTAATAATGTAATCTAATCTGAAACAAATTATTATAATTATATGGACTGTTGTATAAAATGTTTTGATTGTTATTTATTTATTTAATTAATTAATTAAAATTACTGCAAAAATTGATGTGTCATTTGTTGGAGTATAATTACCTTCATCTTTGGGCACTGTATTAAAGAGGGTGAAATGCTTCTTTGAAATGTGTTTTCTGACTTATAGACTTATATCTATTGATATTTTTGTTAAATAAATGATTGGAAGAGCTTTCTATCTATTTTTCCACAGACTCCTAAGTTCTTCTGAGAGTTCCAGAGTATCTCTGCAATTACACACTGCATTTCTCTATTAGATGATGAGAGTCCAGAGAGTGCCAGCTCATAGCTCATCCAACTTTTGCTAGCTGGACACCTGATCTGGCTTGGCATGACCTGAAGCTGCTCATGGGTGGTAGTACATGTTTAATGTGACAGCTTGTACTTGTCCTGTTACATCAATTCCAGCGACATCCTGATACATATCACTGGAGGCTTGATGTGCAATTCATACAGATTCGCTTGATTTGCTGATTACAAAACACTCAAAATCCAATTTAGCTCTTATTTGAATTCAGCCTTTTCTGGGCCAATATTTTCACTATAATACAACTTTAGTACAAAAAAGCTAAAGCGAATTGTCTCTTGTGGTACTTTCCTTGAACATACTTTCTTTTTCATTTTGGATGCAATGCCATGATGAGAAATAGAACATCTGGAAAAGTTTAAGACAAACTAACTAAAATAATATACAATTAAACATTTTTTAAATAATAATAATTTGTCACAGGCGAAGCCTTAAACCCCTTTCTGTCCTCAAAAACAGCTAAAACACAATGTAATGATTGTTTTAACATTGACGTAAATTGCTGGAAGTTCAAAAGGAGAGAGGAACCGGTGCTGGTCTAATTAGCTTTATTTTCCAGATGTTCAAGGGGCAACTTTGATGTAAAAGGTTCACTGATAACTGATCAACAGTGAGGTTATGATACTTCAAAGCCTTCTCAATCCACAGATTAATGTCATGGGTAAGCGGATGCGATTTGCAGGAGGGTGTAACAATGATGCACATGCAATAATACAAACAAAAGTGCACACACTGGATAAAAACAAGACTGTTTTTAGCACGATTAGAAGACCAGAGCCTTCTCAGGGTTCCTCAAAGGTTCTTCAGAAAATTAATGGTCATATATATAGAATTATGACCCAATTATGAACCATTTCAATCTCTCTTGAGTGACAGAGAAATTGCTGAACATGATTCTTCAAAATCAAAATTCTAAATAGCACCAAAAAGGGTTCCACCATCAAACAATAGAACCCAATAATGTAGATCATCACTGAGTATGTTACACTGGTTCACCATTTGTGTTTGTTTGCTTTTGCTGTTTTCTGCTTGAAGAACATATGGGCCATTGTCGTGCAATCTGCTGCTGCATTGGCGAATCTCTGAATCTCTGGATGAGGGACAGTCAGATTTATGGGGTGAAGAAGCCTGAACTGTTCCCTGCTCATCTCCTTCTCAAAAGTATTTGAAGATAAGCCACTCAGGAGATACCAGTATGATAATCCTCCCTCACTAAGCTGAGATGCCTATCAATAGCCCACCCACACGCAGAGGTGCTTACTATTTCCAGTCACGGAAAACAATGGAATTTTATCTCCGGATTGTGAATCTTTCTACGTATGTTGTCTATTGCGTTACGTAACTTGTACGCGGGATGAAACGAAGAGCAGTAAACAGTAGCCCCACAGTAGGAGCTACTCTGGAAAAAAAAGGTCATTTCAAAACAGCCATGGTGACAACAACCGGCAACAACAGGAACCCAGCTTCCCTCAAACGCAAGCTGGCTTCCTGATGCTCGAGTGTTTCCTGTTCCTCCACTCTGAGATTTCTCAGGGTTCGGGGCAGGGGGGGGAAGAGAGGGGGCAGGAGGGTCTGTGCAGGGCTCGGCCCATCGGCCCCCAGTGTTTAAATCTGTATCATCATCGAGCAACACGAACAGAGCTCGTCCGCTTCACTGGTGCCAATTCATACTGCATATGGTGGAACCCAAGCAAGCAGATAGAAGGGAGAGGCTAATGGAGCAGAAGCAAGGCTTTTAAGAACAACGGTGGCCCTGCAGACCAGACGGCTCTGCTGACGGATCCAAAGAGACTCATTAGAAAGGGGTTTTCTAGCCTCAGTCGTGTTCCAGCCCTAATCATACGATAACACACTTCAATCGACAGCTTCAGCTTTTCCTCAGTGTGAGAAAAACCTCGAGCGTGAGCGTGTTCGGAGCCTTGCCAGAAAAGTGGTACAAAGTTCAGCCCAGTCTGGCAAGAAGTCTCTGGGAAGCGTTTACGTGTACTTTGACCTTTCTTTGACATGAAAGGAGCAAAGAAAGTGCAAGTTTAACTGTTTTTTGTGGTAAGTTGGCACAATGCTTTCTCAGAAATGTGTGCTCAAGCTCTACGAGACAACAGCATAAACAATGAGGAGTAAAGTGCAGACCACAACACGTAGACGCCGCAGATCACAGTCATTGCGCTCCTCTGTTCTTCAGATTCTTTCCTCTAAAGAGAAACAAAAATGTAAACAATTTATTGGCAAAAAAAGTCAAAAGTGCTATAAAATCCCACTTTTGTGATTGCTCCACCATGTAATATAATAAAATAAAATACACACACACACGGCATAGGGTGTTTAAGCCTTTTTGTATATGGGTCTACATGGCCGATCAAAGTCGGTCATGATAAAGAAAATATACAGTGATCCTGGCCTGGTAGACTGCAGGCCTTCACACACAAAGGGGATGTATGAATTGGCTGCGGGAGAATTGCTTTGACATTTTATTCCTGCTTTGTGGCAGGTTTTTGGCTTGTGTGCAGGCTGATTAAAGTGGCGGAGAGAGTGCTAGCATTAGTTAAGAAAACAGCAGCAAGGGCGTCCCGGCTTATCGGCGCTGCAAGCGGCCCTGTTAATTCATTACGAATTAGGGGCTCACGCGTGCGGGGCAATAATCAGCCGCTTGTTTGTTTGCCCAGGCTGGCGAGGCCCTTTATCTGCCGGCCTGAGCCTCTGCCCGCGCTGAAACTCGCGTCTGGATGGAAGTGGTCATTTGCCAGGAAACGCCTGCATGGCTGTTGAAATCTACCAACACTGACTTGGCATTTGTACCAAGGCCCCATTTAGCATCTGGTGCAGTGGCCCAGTTGGGTAACTTGAGCTCCCCGTCAAATCCCTCCTCTCGTGTCTAATGGAGGTGTAATAATTGGCAGGAGGACACCAGCCGCAAGCACACCTGAGAACAATTTATGGGCCCTGATCTACTGACCTTTTTCTTTTTAGCTCTTCTGATTGGTGATGTAATTGTGCAACGGCGCACATCCAAGAATTTTTGCTTTTATTCGCTTCTCCGCTGTGGGCAAAACCCACAAAGTTAATGCTATATCATAACAGAAGAAATATGGTTTAACTAACATCAGAATTCAATTTGATGTAATCTTTTCAAAAGCAACAGACTTCAAGATGGCTTAATGTTGGAATATAAATAGCATTTTACTATCTGTAGGAATACAGTACTTTGCAAAAGTCCTACACAAATGGTTTAAAGCCATTCATCTCAGAGAGTCTTTCTACAGTAAGAACACACGTTAACAGTTAAGCAGTAAAAAGGATCAAGAGTTTGATCTGTGTAAAGATTTATTGATGTGTTAATTGTTATGATATTTATTGATTGTCATTGATATGGTTAAAACAACAGGTTTGGTTCCAGATCTTCTCTCCAGGCCTCCAGCTCTTGCGTGGACATGTGGTTTAATGTGAGGAAAGACTAATTGAGGCCAAGCCTGGGATTTGATGGCAACTACAAGTAACACTGGGCTTCCATGAGGAGAGATCTGGAAATGGTTAAGCCAACGATGTTACTGTTATTTACAATTATATAAATATTAATGTATTTTTGGAGGAATAAAGCTTTTGAAAAGAATTTTAGGTGCCTGTGACTTATCCCCAGTACTGTACATCTTGGCCAAGTGTTTAGACTTAAGTTGCATGTAGGTTATGGTGGTTTGCTCTTTTTTTCACTCGTTCATTTCATTAAGAGCTGCTTGGAAAATCAAGATTTAACATCTATTTAATAACAGGAGTCAGTTTGAACTTGCTGTTTCTAAGCAAACCCTAGATCTAGTGATATGTTCTCAGGATTACCCTGACACTCTTCTAGAATTGGGCCAAATTATGCACGATCCATTCAGAGATGGGAATAATCAAACTCTGAAAGCTGAAGTTTGCCTAGAGTCTCTAACTCTCATTGTGAGCCGGTCTGTCATTAAGAGCAGCTCGAACAATAGCGAACTTAAACTGTGCCACATTAAACGTCTCCCGTGTGAGCTGAAACACAACGGTTTTCCAGCGGGGGAACTCGCCGGCAGAGATTAGCCCACAGTCACACGAAGGCTCAATCACTCACCCACATTGTAGTGACCCTGAATGTGACTCCTGGACAATACCCTAATATCACAGCTATGACGAAGGCCCAGAGAACGATGTGAGAAGGAGGGAAAAAGTCAATAATGGCAGTGCTGAACCAAGTATGAACTCTGTCCAGTTTCACAGGATGCATCAGCCGCTGTGAGACATGCTCGAGTTAACAAGAGTCTCGCGGTGAAAGCACAAGTTAATTAACTCCTACAGAGTTAAATTTACACTCCCACAGTTAAACTAGGGTCAGTTTAACTATGTGGAAGTTAATCCAGCACCACTGATTTTCCAGCGTAAGCGCTCGCTCCGGATGTGCTCATTACTCTGGGCCTTTGCCGTGTATCTGCCTGGCTGTCGGAGCCGTTTACATTGTCCCAGTGTTGAAAGGGGAGGCAGATGATGGCAGACTCTTGAACTTGTGATTTGTTCACTCACAGTTTGTGATTAGTGTTGGAGGATTTGTGTAATCAACAGAGCAGAAAACCTTTCCCCATTCAACAAGTCGGGTTGTTCTTTCTCAATGCAATACACACCACACGCGCACACACACATACACACACTATATATATATATATATATATAAAAATCTTGTACATTTTGAAGCTTAATTTAATTTCCAGTGCAAGTAAATACACTGTACTTTGCTGATATTTACTGTAATTTTATAACCAACTTATGACATTAAAAAACAAAAATTATACAGACAGAAAAACAAGCGTAATCCCTGTAATGTTTTTTTAAATTCGATCTTTAATTTTATTTTGCACTTTTATCTGTATTGTCTATTTTATTCATGATTTTGCCATTGCTATGTAATCACATTGAACACATTCAGATCCTTTGTCTGTGTAACAATTCTAGTTGCAATTCTGACCCTCTCTCTTTCATGTTGTCCAGAATTATTGGCCAATATTTGGATCCAGTTCAGACTCATCCATTAATAAGTGCTGCTGCCATCTCAGGCGCGATCAGATTACAGGCAAAATAACATTTGCTTGACCTGGGGTGTTACTTCAGTTGGGCTGGCAGCCCAGAGTTGAGGGCGTATTTTATGGGGAATCAACTGCTTCAATCCAGAGTTAAACTAGATTACAATAGATTACAGCTTGCACTGATGTTGTTTGGTGCACAGAATCAAGAACAAGCAACAAGAAGTGTAAAGTCATGAGTCATCTCACAATAGGAAGAGGTTCCACTTAATCCGTAACTTACCATATTCGTAATGCGTCTCAGCCCGTAGACCACAGCCTGAGAGTCGTCCTGCCAAGCCTTTGTTTGCTTGCAGTCATAAATCAAAACAGCATGTCGTTTTTTACAAAAGGGTGGACCTCAGTCTACTAAAATACAGAGTTCATAATGTACAATATGGCCACTCTGCAGGAGGCCAAATAAGACTAGCGTCTAATAACCATAACCAGGGCCAAAAGGAAAGAATAAACAATGTTTAAGCATTAAAAACACCTCACAGTGTCCTTTATTTAGTTAGTGTTTATTAAGTTATGGCTTCTTTTATGAAGCAGGGGACATGCTGGGTTGGTTCAGGTCTCAGTGCAGTGGGACGGACAGCTTCATGAAAGACTGGCTCTTATTTGATGCAGGTGGGAACACATGTAGCATAATTGACTCCCTTCAAACGGATACAGCTGCTTGCCAGGCTTGGCGTGCTCACACACTCTGCCAGTCAACGTTACATCCAACATTGTAAAAAACCTTTTCTATTGTTGAATGAGCACCTGGTTTCCATACGTCTCTGAAAACAACGTTGTCAATGGAAAGGGGAAAAAAAGTCTCAGCGCTGCCTACTCCCACCATTAGCAACATTGTGCTGAGCCATGAAGAATTAGAAAAGTATTGAATGTCAGGGTTTCTGGGTAATATGACATTTATATTTCAATGATTCCAATAACAGCCCATTTCCCTGTCTTGACTAATGATGTTTTATGATTTGCTAGTACGAAGACAGATTTTAAATGAATGTACTCCTGCTGTTTTTGGTTATTTTATCATTAACTTGTAAAAATACACCTTAATGAATAGGAATATTACTTTTACTATTGGTCCTATATTCTGAGAGCCAATGGACAGCTAATGGTGAGTGGAATTTCTGGAATGACAGGCTGTTGTAGTGTTAATCCGAAAAAGGATGAAAAATTAACCTTGATGGATGGTTTTTAGGTGGAATTTCCTCAGTAGAGTCCACTTAAGAGAAGCTATGAGCCATAAAAGTTGTCCTTGGAGAAACCGATGATACTACGCGAGCATTAAAGATGTTCAGCATTAGATGTTCAAGTTAACGGAGTATGAGTAGTGCCCATAGTCTGCAGTGTGGTAGGGAAAATAAGGACTGTGTTTGTTTCCACTCAACGTCTCAGACATTGTTAATGCTATAAACATGTTCTTTCTTCTCTGAGCTTTATTGACCAACTTCATCCTCATCTGCTTCCAATAAACTCTGCAGGTACAGGGTGTCTTACCCCACTGCATTTCGAATGTGCTCAAATGTCCTGGACGCATGCAGTTGTTTTGACAACACAAATGAACCAATTCCCCTCGCAAGTGCAGCCATAGCTGTAGTTATGATAACATGATGGAAAGACAAGTGGCCCATCTCTCGTGTCATCACCTGTCATTACCATCAACAATCTGAAGCAAACAGAGGCCAGCGTGAAGGTCGAAGGCAGAATGAAGCACCAAGGGCACCTACAGGGACAAACAGCAGGTGCTGTCTGTTGGTGTATTAAAGAAAATATTTTTTCACCAAGAAATATTTGTATTGGTTCATTCATTGTAATATGTTTATAGAAGGCAAAGAGTGGCTGACTTGTTTGACTCTTTTAAAGAGAAGGGGAGTGGTGGAGGTTTTGATTACAGAAAGGATTTATAATTGTTTTTTCAATTTTTCAATGTGTAGTTGCAATAATTGTGCAGTGATTTTAATCCAGTATGTATTTAAAATATGCATAGTTTTTGCAATGTTACAGAATAATTGTGCTGTGATTTCAATCCAGTATGAATATGAAGGGGTTTTAAATTGTAGAATGTTTTAAATTAAGACTAAATTTGAAGTGCATGTAGTTTTTGCAGTTTAACAGTTATAGTTTTGCAGCGATTTTAATCCAGTATGTATTTGAAGTATGTGTAGTTTGTACAGCAATAATTGTGGAGCTACTTTAATCCAGTATGGATATGAAGTGTGTGTAGTTTTTGACAGTTTAACAGTAATAATTGTGGAGGGATATTAATCCAGCATGGATATGAAGTGTGTGTAGTTTTTTACAGTTTAACTGTAATAATTGTGGAAAGATATCAATCCAGTATGAATATGAAGTGTGTGTAGTTTTTTACAGTTTAACTGTAATAATTGTGGAAAGATATCAGCCCAGTATGAATATGAAGGGGGTGTAGTTTTTTACAGTTTAACTGTAATAATTGTGGAAAGATATCAATCCAGTATGAATATGAAGGGGTGTCGTTTTTTACAGTTTAACTGTAATAATTGTGGAAAGATATCAATCCAGTATGAATATGAAGGGGGTGTCGTTTTTTTACAGTTTAACAGTAATAATGGTGGAAAAATATTAATCCAGTATGAATATGAAGGGGTGTCGTTTTTGTGGTCTAATGGTAATAGTTGCAGTTTAAATTCTCCCTGTAAACTCTCTCAGTAAAAACAGCCGTGTACATATACTGGCCTATGACATTTCAGTCAGACTGTCTACTGAAATTTGTGACAATTATATATATGTACTTTATATGTCATGAACTGAGCAGAGGAACCCTAGAAATAAAATTTCCTGTGATGGCAAATGTTCCAGTAGAGTTCTAGTAATGCTAAAGATACTTTATACTTTATAAATCCAGAATATAATGTTGATGCAAATACAAAAGTCTGTGTATATATATCTACACTGTTATCACATGCTTTGAGGGTGATTGTTAGGCAATAATGCTATTCTGCATGGGTGTGCAGGGTTATCTGTCCTCTCTGTGTGAATCCGGTGCTGGGCTGCACCTGGTCCCCCTCCTGAGGCTAATGCCAGCCTTCTATTGTGTGTCTATTCATTCCCATCCCATTTGCTCTCTCCCTCTCTCCAGAATGCATCTGCACAGATGGGCAATGGACAGGGCCACTAGGCCACTCACCATCCAAAAACTTCCCAAACACACTCCGGCTACTGTGGCAACAGGACGACTCTGCCAATTACAAAGAGACGCATTAATGTTTATCTGGAACACAACAAAAAGAGACAGTGAAACGCACATTAATTATGATGGAGGACATGCAAAGAGATTAAATGCATTATAACAGAACTCTGAGAGCTTCCAAAAAGATTAGAATATAAAATGCACTAATAATAACAATCTATAACATGCTTAATAGCTCTTAAAAATAAGAATAGAAAACTACATTTAAAAATAAGTGCAACAAACATATTTTTGAGTTTTATCTCCTGAAATAATCAATTTTTTGTTGTTTTTGAGAGATATTTGAGATAATGACATTATGTTTATGACATAGAATTGAAATTAATTTAATTGAACTGAATGTAATTGAGATTTATTGTATTATATTCAATATCTTTATTGTTATTGCACAAGTCCAATTAGATTAGGTTTGCAACTTCTGAACACAAAGCTATATATACAACAAATAAGTAAAAAAAAAATTAAAGTACAAAAAATAGTAGGTATGATGGGTAATGGCTGTAGAGTAACAGTAGAGGCAGTATCAGCGAGTATAGTATAACAACAGTAGATAAAAAGTTATAAGTAGTGAATCAAGTACAGACAGTGTGATAACAGTCAAATATAACATAGTAGTTTATAGAATATAGAATGTAAAATATATAAATAAAAATAGTTGAACACAACCAGACTGCAGTACTTGCTTAGGAAGCAGCAATGACAGTAATAATACTGCAAATAGTAAAATGCCTGAACTGTATTGTGTGAATGTAAAACCTACAAGAAGGTTGATGTTATGTTGGGGTTCTTCTAAAAAGATTCTTCACACTCACATCTCATTATAAAAATACTCTTTCAAGAAGAACATATTTAGGGAATGAAAAACAATAATCACAAAAGTAGTGTTTTCTGCTGTATTTATTATTCGAAGCAGTAGTAATTATTGTGGGATGAGTAGTAAGTGCTGACTTAGTCTTAATAAAAGCAGCACAAAGGCATTAAAATGTTACTGAAAATTGGATCAGAGATCATCAATAGATATTCAAACTAAAACTCGATTGATTATTAAATTATTCATGTAAAATATGAAGCAAATATGCAAACACTACGGTATGTATGAGGAATTGAGATGTGGGTCTGTATAAGCACCTTTACAGTTTAAAGAGTAAACTTCTGGCAAATGAGAGCACTCCTCCAGAGCTGTGCTATAGAGAGCAGTGAGCCAAGGCTAAAGGGAAAGCAGCAATACTATGTCCAGTTATATTGGAGAGTGTACACAATAACAGATTTATGAGGTTTTGAATGAGAAGTTCAACCCAGATATGAGCTTGGGAAAAATGAAAGAGCCAAACGGGCTAAATCTACCACACACAGCGAAAACATACACACATTCAAGCAACTTGAGACTGTACGAAATGAATTTGAATTCAATACTCCAGCTGTGTTCAGGTGAGTTTAGCGCTGTGTTAGACTAAGCATGGGAAAACGCAGTTGTGAATTGATGGTAATAAAAAAGAAGAAAGAAATATGCTCAGGTGTTAGATTTAATGACTAATAATTACTGTAAAAGTATTCTTCTGCAATGGAGTAAAATATATTAATATTCAAGTCAAAGTCACAACCTCATTTCCAGAAAAGCGGGGATACTGAGTAACAATAGTACTGATTTAGAGATAATAGAAAAAATTTAATAGAAAAAGGCAACATACAGTATACATTGAAACTGAGAAATTGCTCTGTTAAACACATGCTTGTTTTAAAGGTTCGAATTTTTACAAAACTTGGGCTGGAGGCAATAAAATGCCTGGTGGAACATCTCACTCCTAATTAAGTTAATTGCCAACAGGTCAATAACATGTTTTAACAATAAAGGAGTAAACTAAGATTGCAAGAATTTTTTTATTTCTTCCTCTATGGTACATAATACCGTTAAAAGATTCAGAGAATCTCTGTATGCAAGAGACAAGGCTTGAAAACTGTATGGCACTGCATTAAAAACAGACACACTTCTGTAGTTTCATCGCTGCATCAACAAATTTAAGTTAAAACTCTACCAGCCAAAGAGGAAACATATATGAACATGATTCAGAAACGCTGCTTCCTTTTCTTGGTCCAAGCTCATTTAAGAAAAACTGAGGCTAGTGAATTAAACTGTAGATTCTTGAATGCCCGGATTAGAGAACAGAGAGAACATCTGGTTTGTTATCAGTGCAAAGTTCAAAAGCCAGTATCTGTGATGGTAATGATGCAATAGACTACATGGTATGGTTGGCTTGCAGGTCTAGGAAAGCACTGTTAATGCTTAGCATTATAAAAGGGATTTGTATCGACATATGCTTTAATATAGGCATCTTTCTGAGGAAAGGTTTACACAATTTACAAATCGACACATTCTGTTTTTTATGTATTTATATATTTTATATAACAGCCCTTGTTTTAGAAACAAGGATTTAGGTCACTTTCAAGACAAAATTGTTGCTGTACACACTTCTGTTAAGTAAATTTACAGTACATTTTTGTAAAATTGTAAAAAATTCGCAAAAATGTGAAGATTAGAAGAAAAAAACAATGTTCTATTACAATGTTCATGTTTGCTTGGGCATTTTTGACACATGTAAGCATTAATACTGGTGCACATGAACATTTACAGCTTCCTTTCGGTAGAGAGCCCTGACCTAAAGCTAGTAAAACTATCTTCCATTTTTAAAAATGGACTGAAAATATTGGTCCCAGTTATTAGAAATTAAAAACAAATTTGTTGATTCTACTGTCACTTGCTATTTGTATTAGTTTTTCTCTAACATGTAAAGCTGTCTGTCCAGGACTTGACTGGATAATTTTTGGTTTGACTTTCAACATCTTCCCTTTAATTTATTACCAATAAATAGGGATTTTATGACACAAAAATTCGTACATTTGTATTATTTTATTATTTCACAGAAATTATAAGGCCTTCTTTATAGCTTAAGATGTCCCAGGGGCTTCCCCATGCTTTTAGTGACTACTGCACTGAATGGGCCAATCACTTACCTACAATCTTTATGTTACATCCATCCAGATGTGCAAGATAGCAGGAGTAAAAAAGGAAATCCCCTATAGGTTTGGACTTTAACCAGATGTTTAACAAATCATTTTTTTTCTTTAAGAAGCAGCAAAATTGTGTAGTCATGAAAAGTCCTTTTTTTTCGATGCGCCTTTTAAAAATATCCATTATAGCAGCACAGCTACTGCCAGAAGCAGCCTCTGCACTCTGGCCTCCAACCGACACACATCTTTCATGTTGCTTTGAGTATGCCATGAGATTTTTTGGCCAATAATAATAGATTTAAGCTGAAAAAGCTGTTTAAATAGACAGTTGTATTGTTCTTGAAGTTGCGCCATGAAGAGGAATGTCGAGAAAGTCTCGTTTGTTTTACCATCATTGTCACACACTAAAAACAAATGGAATAAATAAATGGAGAGATGTTTTAGCAAGAGCGTGTTGTCTCTACTTGGAATTAAAGTAAAGCGTCTCCACTGTGACGTCAGCTTCATGTGTGTTTGACAGGTGGTTCATATCTTCCGGCTGATGTTCCAGATCAGCGGCATCACCCCACATGGGCGACGTCCCGGGTCTGTCTTAGCCCCACACCCCATATATCTTCGGCCGTTTTCGTTTGGCCTGCGACCAAACCCAGCAATGTGCCTTACGCGACTGGAAAGCTATGTGCTTCCCCGCTGTGAGAAATGCCATTCTGCCATGTGGCTCAATTTTAAACAATTCCCTTCCCTTTGATTCCACCCAATTAGGCATTCACATGCGGCCTGAGCATTTATCGCACATATCAACACAACAACAGGGTAATATATAAAATAAAACTCTTCCTGAGGATGCAAAACGATTGTATAATGCTTCTAATGGAGTTTCCTATAGCGCCATCTTGGTGACTTCCAGCGATTTAGTGAAATGAATGGCCAGTGTGTATGGACTGAACTGCAGGAGAGCAGATGTGGACTGAAGCTGTTGATGTTTCCTGCACACTCTTGGCGTTCCAGACACCCTCCCGCAAAAATGGTTTAAAGCCATTTATCTCAGCACTTTCTCAGTGTTTCTGCAGCAAGAACACAAGAGTAAAAGTAACAGTAAAGCAGTAAAAAGAATCAAGAGTTTGATCTTTGTAAAGATTCAAAGTCATTCATTTGTTGTGATCTGGTTAGAAGAACAGGTTTGGTCCCAGATCTTCTCTCCAGGCCTCCAGCCATTACATGAATGTCTGAAGCACCAGATTTAATGGAAAGAAGGACTGATTGAGGCCAAACCAGAGATTTGATGGCAACTTCAAGTAACTGGGCTTCCATGAGGAGAGATCTGGAAATGGTGAAACCAACACATTGACATAAAGTCAGTTTTTACTGTATTTTACAGTTACACTAATATTAATTATTCATTGGAACAAACAAAGCTTTCAAATATAATTTATACAATTAAATGATACATTTGTCGTCTGAAAAAGTTTGGGTGCCCCTGGTCAAATCACATTGTAAGCAAAAGTAAGTACACCCTGCACAGTGTCTATATATTTGATGACTTAAACATATTAGAATGCAACAAAACCATAAAGATACTTTATGCCCGACCCTTTATCTGCTACTCAGATCCTCATTCAGGCAATACACCAAAGTTCTCACACCCCACTCCACTGCTGTGAACCCTTCTCTGGTTACCACATCAGACTGAAAACAGTATTAAATTTAAGATTCTTTATTTGTCGCATACATAATTATACAAGTAATGAAATATACCATTAATGTGCCTGAGACTGTGCAAATTAAATATCAGAAAAAGAATACAGACATGGTTTACATGGAGAAATCAGGAAGGCGTCCTAACGTAGAAGAGGAGGAGCCTAAAATGGTTCCGCCCAAGTTTTCTGCAATGACTCAAGAATCAAAAACAGACGTCAAGACGTTTCTCAATTCTAACCATCAGCGTCAAGTTTCCCTAATGATTAGAACTGCAGAGAAGCTTGCTGTCTTCAAACAACGATTGAAGACCCATCTCTTTAAAGACCACCGTGGTCAAACACATTTTCGACAACCGTTCCTGTGTAAATACTAGCTGATCTTGTCAGAGGAGCAGCTCTAAAATCTAGGATTTCTGGAGTGAGGACCAGATTTTCCCTGTAGGCTACATCACTTCTGTTCATCACTTTGGATAAGAACATCTACCAAATTCTGAAAATGTAAATGTCTTCCAAACCCTGTAAACTCAACAGATGCTGTGTGAGGCTAAATGAATGGAACAGTCCAAGGTTGTGTATTTATTTTACAATATTTGTTGCTGGGAGTTGAGCCTATCTGCACGGTTGTGTATTTTTTGTGTTCTACGTTAGCGGCTGTGGTCTGCACTGTCTTGCTTAAGTCTGTTTCTTGGTCACTTGTACTGTGTGGTCCTGTAAACACAGGCCATGTGTGTATATTGCACCAAGGCCCTGAAGGAACGTTGATTTGTTTCACTGTGTACCCCCATATCATCACCGTCATATCAAAACCATGCACCTCCATTTTTCCCATTTTTATTTTTACCTTTTATTTAAGCCCAGACTTTTACCCCATTTCATATTGAATGGACCAATAGAAATCATCCAAAATGACTTGGAATAAAATATCTTTATTGAGTGACGCCATAAAAAAAACAGTTCAAAAACAGATTTCTGAACTTCAGATACTTCATGAAACTTTATATAATCTTCATATAATATAACAGACATTTAATGTCTTACAGAATATTTACATTATGGAAAGGTCCATTCACTTCAGAATTCACTACTTTTACGTCAAACGTCCCATTTAAATGATGGTTCCCTGAAGAACCATTCGCTAAATGGTGTTTTCAGAATCAAAGTCGGTTTATTTGTTGAAGAATGTTTAAACACAATGAGAATTAGTTTCCAGCTGATGTCTCGCTGGTATATTTAAATAAGGCTTTGCACATATAATATACAAACTGTACAGTACTATATATTACACATATGGAACAGTATGACATGCAATATACAGTATGCAGATATGCAGAATGATGCATAAGACACCATATGCTATGCTAAATAATAAACAAAGGAGTGTATATATATATATGATACATATATGTACTATGTACTTTATAAGGAACATTGTGCATAGTAGATATGTTGTAGTGTATGTATAGAGACTATATATACAATATACACAATGTATAGTAAACTAGAATCAGGAAAGGTAGCAAAGAACCTTCAAGTTTTTTTAAGTGTAAGACATTGCAAAAGGATAAAAGTCTTGATTTTGATGATGAATTGCTCAGAAATGAATAGAACTGAACAAAACGATTAAAAAGTAAATGTGTGGGCATCAATAAAAGATATTTACTCCAAAAGGCATTTGGAACTAATTGAGACACTGAGCCGCTGCTGGTTCTGGTTTGGGAATAAATAGTTTACAGACTTGCTTGTGTCCCAGCAGAAGAACGTGTCTATATATATTTTAATACTAAGCAGACATTCGATTTTTATTTGCTGAGTAACATGGCTCTGCACTATATCCCAGAAGACATAAGTGCTGTCGGTCTCTTAGCACATTCGTATGGAGCTGGGTGGCATGTTCTGTGCACGACTAATCACAGGGGTTCCCAGCACTTCTAAAGAGCTTCATGGGGATCAAGTTCCTCAGAAAACAAACCAACAGCTCTCACTGTGAGTGATGACAAAGGGTGACAAATTGAATACAAATGTTCATATAATACATCCAGAGTGACAGAATAAATAAGCACCAATCTGGAAGCAGAATAGTGTTGTACCTTTTCCTGTCTAAAGCACTCGCTTTCCCTTCATAACATTGTTTATTTGACATAATATAAGGAACATAGCACTGCCGTCACAGGACAGTCCATCTGAAAATGCCACATGTCCTTTATATAGTGTGAATTGGGTTTTAAACATTTTATAATGAATGGACCAATAAAATGCATGGAATTTCTTACAGAACGTTTTTATGTAAATCTCCTATAAAATTACCATTTCAAAGTTACAAGGTTGGCCCTGTTATGACAGATACAGCAGTCCCTCGTTTATCGCTGGAGTTACGTTCTAAAAATAACCCGCAATAGGCAAAATCTGCGAAATAGTCAACTTTATAATAATTGTAAAAAAGAAATAGATGTTTTAAGGCTGTGAAACCCCTCGCTGCACACTTTTCTCAGACAGACATTAACATCTTCATACTTTTCTCTCTTGTTAAAACACTCTAAAAGTTCAAACCTTCATAGAAAAATATTTAATTTTAACAATCAACCTACAAGGTTGGACAAATAAGGCCACGCCTCTTTGTGCTGATGTCATTTATGTAATGCCGCCCTGGACATTGTTGGGTTTGTTGGGGAGAAAACCTACATACAGTACAGCACTTCAGAGTCACACTGTTAGCGATCAAAGATTTATGTACATTCGACAAACTGAACGCATTCTGTACTGTACAGGAGACACGGCACGGAGGAGACAATGTGACAATGGTCTACAGCCAATCAGGACACAATGTGCTGTAAAACACATTGAACATACTCTGTGCGCAGGTGCGAGACCTGCAGCACCACGCTGTGACTGCTTAGCAATTTCCTCCGGGATAATAAAGTTTTTTTGATTCTGATTCTAAAAAAAGGATGAAAAATTGCACTAAAAATCTGCAAAACAGCGAGGGCGAGAAAAGTGAACCGCATTATAGCGAGGGACCACTGCACATATATCCATATATGTAAAAACAGTTGGCAACCAGTAGTATTAGAATGGCATTCAGTTCAGGTCATAAATATCAAAACCAAAACAAAAAACACCACTTTAGGCCCATTTTTGCTAATGGCCCCAGATGATTCTAATATTATATTAGTGCAGATTTTTTTTAGTGCAGTTTTAAACTTAAAACTTCATCTAAACAGTCATCTAAAATTGTAAATGTAAAAAAAATACATTTGAACACATATTTATCATATTTGCAGTGCCCTGGTGTAGAATACAAATTATGTAATCATCATAACAAGTGAGAGGAAAGGAAAATCTACTACATTTTTTGTTTCTGTATTTGATTTTTCCTTTTTTTTCTTTAATAATCATGTCCACTCTCAAGCACATTGATTTATCTACAGTAGCATTTAATGAATATATCAAATCTACCTGAAATGTGGGAAAACTATTGACCCTTTTTGTGCGAATCCTAATCACAAATATACTTAATTATGAATAATGTCATTTTCATTTCTTTTGACCTTGTTGTTCTGTTGTTTATTTTCAGGTTTAAGTAATAATTTCTGAAAATGTAAATGTGATGTCAGAGTTTAGATCTAAAAATAAAACATTAACAAACACTGTATACGCACATGATACATGGGAACGTCAGGGTGAGAATTTTGGATGAAATGAGCTCAAAGCTGTGAAGCATCTGAATGACAGAAAGGAGATGGAGAGATGGTGGTAAGTATAAGACAGAGCTTGATAGAAATGTATAGGACTGGATCATACAGGAACGTCCGGTACCCAAAACTCAGGCCACCTCTGCACATATGTTCTGTTTCCTTTTAAAAATGAATTCTGTCCACATGTTTTTGATAATATCTCTGTTCACGTGTAAAAGCAAGATGTCAAACTCTGTCAAAAGCCAGAGTTTTGCTTTTCCTCTGCTCATCAGCTAAATAATAACAATGTATACTTTTACAACACTGACAGTGGCCTCATTCTGTTGGATGGCCTTTGATTTGTGGTTGAAGCAGCTCACAGAGAGACAGCAGTGTCGTCCTTCACATGCAAAAATTCTCTCTCCATTCTTGTAGAAGCACAAACTTGTTTTCAAAGTTGAAGTTGAAGGTGAAGTTCCCACCAACCGCTGTTCAGACCAAGTCTGGTCCAATACCAGCACAACGTTGGTGGCAGGCGCTTCGGTGTGACAATGTCTGTTGAATAAAGTAATGACATCACCCTGACACCTGTGTTCTTCATAATGGATGGTTATGAGCGACAGTATTTTGCTTGTGTCTGACAGAAAATGACCTCGCTCGTGAACAAGCACGCCGCACAGTGTAACGTCCAAGGAGATGAAGTTGGTACATTTTGATGAAAATCCCTGTTTTCCGCAAAAATTGTGTTTTCAAAAATCTCAGTTTTCAGGGACCCAAAGCCCACAGAAAAATCACCATTTTCAAAAATGTAAAATTATTATATTATTATTAAAAATTGAAAGTTATTTCATTGCTCCATACAGACTAATTAACAATGCTTTTTGATATGATGTGCATGTGAACATTTCTGAACCTCTCCTGGAGAAACTATCCAACATCTGCTTCAGCTAATGCGTCAGTGGTTTACTTTACTGTATACATGCGTCTCATAGACTGCTTAACATGCAGTATATATGTTTTTAACACTAAATTATTATTCCCTATATTTTTGCACAATACTATACTCATGTATACATTATTAATAACAAATTAATGTTGATATTTGATCAAAATTGTCATAACATTATATAACACATTGTATAACCCTGGTTATTTTTGGATCGCTGGTGGTAACTGACGTGAGAACATGGTAGAGATGAAGTGTTTGTTTCACTGCGTGATATAGTGGCTGTATTTCTCCGTGCCCTGCTCAATGTCACTCTCTCCCCCTGAGCGGGATATCCATGAGAACCGTGCCCCTGTTATCGGACCCCCACAAAATGTGGCACTCACGGAAAGGAAATGCGGCTGAAGGAAAAAGGCCATGGAGGACAGGTCTGGATGGGGGGATGGAGGGTAATGACAGGAAAGCAGCTATTGAACCAGCTCTAAGGCAAAGCATCTACTGAAACCCATTCACAAAGTGCACCCACCTCCCATCAGCAGGGCATTGTAAATGCAGGGCGGTTGATGGAAGTGATGGGGGATCTATGACAGGTCTCCTCTGGTAAAAGGGAAGGTCATGAGAAAAGAAGATGGCCGGAATACCTTTTATAATTTCTATTGAGACATAATTCTACAGCAATACTGTGCAAGCAATTAGGCATTTGGCAGCGCTGTTAGCCAGTTGGGTGATTTAGGGGCGAATGGCCTGCGGTAACAAGAATATGGGATTTGGACCTTCATCCACAAAAGAGGACCATTAAAGCTCAAGCCATTTACCGCAACAAAAGTCATCAAACACATAACTATTAAGCAGGAAATGACCTTGCAAATTACCCCGTGTCATTATCTTTGGTATGTTCTTCTTCTAGATCCAGGGCTAGAAATGGCAACACAAACAGCTATCATGAGCAGACATAACAAAGAGGGAATGTTATGAGGCTTTGAAGGGAAGGGTGGTAGGAGAAACACCTGCTGGAAAACAAGGCAGAAGGAGAAGCCATTACAGCACGAGTAACTGCGTCGCTTCCATCTCAGACGGCCCATATAAAAGCAACTGTTGCGTCACCTTGCAGAGAATACAAATAAGCCATCGCTAATCAGACATCTGCAGTAACATGGACTACAGGGGTGTGTCTGATCTGAAGACCTTTGATCTCTAGACCTTATGTGCAGAATAATTGGTTATGATTCTAATGTAGAAATTTTTTAACTGGATTTGTCCTTGTCCAAACTACTCATCCATTTTGGGGCATGTGGAAGCTGGAGCTAATCCCAGCTGCCTATGTACCTAAAGCAGGGTTCAACCCATCACATGACAACACAAAGACTATTCACACACACACTTATGGGCAGTGAAATACTGTACTATTATAATAATTCATTATTACAAATGTACATAGTTATTTTGCCATTGCTATTGTTGCTATGATTTATATTGTCTAACCATGATACATTGTCTCTGCTGCTCTCCTTGCCCCCCCCCCCCCACCATTGTTTCTTTTTCTCTCTCTCTTCTCTTCTGTTATGTGTTTGTCTCTGTTTGATGTCCACTCTGTTGCCTGAGATTTATTAATAAAGTCAATTTAGCAAAAGGGAGAACAACCAAAAGAAAGAATATCTCAGATCCCCCGTCTTGTAGAGCAAAACTGCACTGACACTACAGGCACCAGAATTACCAAACTGCTTGTCAAACTGTCAGGACAGGATGGGTTTAAAAAAAAAAAGAGTAGGCAGTGAACCTAAACCAGAAGCCTTGGGTTGACAGTGGGAGGAAACCCACAGGAGCAGCCAGAGTTTACAAACTTCACATAGAAAGGCACTTGTGGCCGGAGGCAAACCCAAGACCCTCTTGCCGTGAGGTGACAAAGCTAACTGCACCATAGTGTCGCCCTGTTTCTTTCATTTCTTTATTTTGTTAAGTTCAAGATTTCAGAACTGCACAGACCAAGACTAAGAGAAAATATAATATGACATAATCCTGCATAAACATTTGTAAACTCTTCCATTTCTAACAAGCATTAGTCACTTTGGCAGTTTTATGGCATTTGACCTCAGCATGTGCTTTGGAATATCATGAAAAGATGTGCTGTAGCATTATGAACCTCCCTTTAGTTAAGGGCTCCTGAAATATATTCACTGAAACAATTAGTCAGTAAAATAATATTTAACTGTGTTGAGAGTTGGTAGAATCACTTTTATTTAAATGTTTAAATTTTTATTTAGTTATTCATTTATTTATTTATTTATTTTGTTTATTTATGTATTTATTTATTTATTTAACGAAATGTCATCTTAGAACTACGTTCCTGTTTTCTCAAATATATGGCCCTCATATACAGTGAGGCAAAAAAGTAGAGTTGTCCCACTTAAAAAGATGAGAGAGTCTGTAATGTTCATTATAGGTTCACTTCAACTGTGAGAGACAGAATGTAAAAAAAGAAGCAGGAAATCACATTGTATGATTTTTAAAGAATTTATTTGTATAATGGTGCAGAAAATAAGTATTAAGCTCCTACAGACAAGCAAGAATTCTGTCCCTCACAGACCTGTTACTTCTTCTTTAAGAAGCTCTTCTATCCTCCACTCCTTACCTGTATTAATGGCACCTGTTTGAACTCGTTATTTGTATAAAAAACCCCTGTCTACACCTTCAAACAGTCAGACTCTAACCTCCACCATGGCCAAGACCAGAGCACTGTCTAACGACACCAGGGACAAGATTGTACACCTGCACAAGACTGGGATGAGCCGATCTACAATAGGCAGCAACTTGGTGAGAAGAGATCAACTGTTGGAGCAATTATTAGAAAATTTGATAAATACAAGATCCCTGACAATCTCCCTCGACCTGGGGCTCCATGTAAGATCTTACCTTGTGGGTACAAATCTTTAGAACAGTGTGAAAACAGCCCAGAAATACACGGGGGGAACTGGTCAATGACCTGAAGACAGCTGGGACCACAGTAACAAAGGTTACTATTAGTAACACACTACGTCGTTGTGGATTAAAATCCTGCTTAAGCAGCACATGTTTGCCAGAGACCATCTGGATGATCAAGAGGAGGATCAGGAGACTGTCATGTGGTCAGATGAGACCAAAATGGAACTCTTTGGTATAAACGCCACTCACCGTGTTAGAGTGGGAAGTATGCCGAGTTGCTTCAAAATAACACCCTACTCACGTTGAAGCATGGGGTTGGAAACACTATGCTTTGGGGCTGCGCCTCTGCAAAGGGGACAGGACAACTAATCCATATTAAGAAAAGGATGAATGGGGCCATGTATTGTGAGATTTTGAGCAAAATCCTCCTTCCATCAGCGAGAGTATTGAAGATGAAACATGTCTGGATCTTCAGATCCCAAACACAAAATCAAGGCAACGAAGAAGTGGCTATATAACAAGCATTTCAAGGTTCTGGGGTGTTCTACCCAGCCCCCGAACCTCAATCCAATACAGAATCTGTAAAAATAGTCTGAAAGTCTGTGTTGCCCAGCAACAGCCCCAAAACATCACAGCTCCTGAGAAGATCTGCATGGAAGAATGGGCCAAAATATCAGCTACAGTGTGTGCAAACCTGGTGAAGACCTACAGGAAATGTTTGACCAACCAAGGTTACATTACAAAGTATTGAGGTGAACTTTTGTTATTGACCAAACACTTATTTTCTGCACCATTGTACAAATAAACTCATTAAAAGTTATATATTATTATGTTATTATATATATAATTATATACATATTATAAAATATGTAATTTCCTGGAATTTTTTTACATTTTGCATTATGAACATTACAGACTCTCTCATCTTTTTAAGTGGGACAAGTTGCAGAATTGGTGGCTGCCAAATACCCACTGTATCAAGGGTGTGTTTGCAGTTTTATTTTGAATTTACAATGTTGTTAAAGCCCTTCATAAGCATTTAAAGCCAATAGTCCGTTGTCATTCATAACCAGGAATGCGCAATGCAGGTTTACATTCCCAGATACAAAGTAACACATACCAACCTAAAACTCATCTCAAAGAAAAGTATTGCCTATTGATTTTACAGTTTACGTGACAATAAAAAGTCCATAGGAACCATTCACTCCTTAAGTAATTAGGGTAAGAAAAGCTGTGCACTTAGGACTTAACCGGTGACGAGGGTCACTTCAGTGCCACAAGGGGAAGTGCGGTAATTGAATTGGCTCATGGAGCCCATATTTGATTACTGTCACTTAGAAAGTCGCCACTGCCTATTAACTTAAGTGAAGTGCCCTCGCTGATGAAAAAGCTATTTCTTCAGACAATGCTTTTCCTATTTGCTAACAGAGAGGTTCTGGGGGTGCGGGTTCATCCTGTCGATTTCACCACACACTTCGACTTGTACCTTCATCTGCTCTCAGTCTGATGTTTATCAGTCCAGACTCAAACTCAGGCCTTCGGAGTCTAATAAAAACCAGCCGCTTCACGTCGTGAGCTGGATGTGAATGCTGGATGTGGTTCCTGTGGGGTGGTGTTGGGAGGGTGGGGGTGTTTACCATTGCACTGCAGCCATCATTTAATTTCTGAAATGTTCTGCGCCGCATTAAGCGGAGAAACAGCTCGGTCAGGCTTTGAAGAATTCGGCTCATTCTCCTTCGCTGGTAAACAAACAAGGCCAGTGTTGCCGCTGAGCAACAGCACATTTCACTGCATCGTGAATTTCACCACATTTGTTTTCTCTCTCACACCTTTTTTTTCATCAATATCTCTGTATCCTAGTTCATCCAGTCAGCAGACGCGTCAAAACCTCGCAACATTACTTCCATGTGTTTTTTTTAGGTTTCTTCTTTAGAAATCTTAAAGGTGAATGAGGAAGGGTGCGTTCACCCACACCCTAATCAAATCAAATCTCTCTCTCTCTCTCTCTCTCTCTGTCTCTGTTCCTCTCTATCTCTTGCTCTCTTTCTGACTCTCTTTCTCTCTCTCTTTATTTCTCTCTACCTCTCTCTCTTTCTTCCGGTCTCTTTCTTTCAATCTCTTGATCTTTCTCTCTTTCTATCTCTCACTCTCTAAGTCTCTCTCGCTCTGTATCTCTGTCTCTTTCTTGTTTTCTCTCTATCTCTGTCTTTCTGTCTGTTCCTCTCTCTTTCTGTCCTTTTTTCTGTCTCTTTCTATTTTTATCTCTTCATCTTTCTCTTTTTCTCGCTCTTTCTAACTCT
>JBBIGC010000152.1:2970909-2981479 GCA_037576955.1 Lepidarchus adonis | reverse complement strand
GTCATTTTTTGTTTTGGCTCTACTGTAAAGTTGGTGAAATGTCACTTACGCCCTTTTGGCTCTCAGCCCTCGATATTATTTATATATTTTGCCAAAAAAAAATCATACACTATCAAGACCATTTGTAGATACGTTTGTGTTAGACACACAGTATAAAAACAGACAGTTTTTTAAAATGAAGGATTTCACATTGACTTTAGGCTGGTTTAGGGTTAAGGCCACACACTTTGCCCAACACTCTGCCACACTGACCGGCTATGACCGAGCCTCTGAGTAATTAGGGGTCAGTGCCCCGAGGTCGCTTCCTCTGACCTCAGCTTCCTAAGTGATTCAATTTTCTGCTCATTGGTCCGGCAATTACCCTGCTCTGAAAGAAAACCTCTTTTTAATCTCCTCTTAACTGCCATAACTAGATTTTTGCTCTGAGGGGAAAATTTGATTCTTAAGACAAAAGTTAACATGTAGTGCTGAGTCACACAGGCCTCAACACAGCATTGTCCCAAAATGAGTAATAAGGAAGAGGATGTCCCTAACGAGGGACGGTGTCAACTCTGTCAATGAGCCATATATCCTAAAAGTGGAAATGGGACAGAAATATAGAAATAAATTTTAAAATTAGAACAGTAAGAATAATAGGGAAAAGCTACAGGCAGCTGGATGCCCCTTTACCAGCAAATTTAAATGATGTTGGTTTTAGTAACTGTTATGTTTTATCCTGGTTTACTAAGATATTTTTACTAAGATATGCATTTCCTGTCCCAGCCAGATGGGTGCCTTTATGTAATTGCGCTTTCTAAAGGTGTTTAATTTATAAATAAATCTATTATGTTCTTTCCACTTGTACATTTGCCTTTATTTAATGCATGAACCATCACGACTGTTTTAATCATCCAGCTGCAATGGAGGAATTGCTGATTTAACTAAACTTCAGGTTTGAGATGGAAACAGAGCTCAGAGGTCAAGCTGCCGCATTTAAAACCATTATACTGTAGTTATTAGACTAATGCTGGATAGATATTACTAGGCTTTATTAACTACACCTGAAAGATTTGTGTGTTGGTGGATTTGTGTACTGGAAGATTTACTAGCCTATTGGTCTATGGATAGGATTGTTCACTGATTTATACTTTTAAATGTCTTTTTTGATATATATTATGTTTTATATATTATATATTATATTATATATTATATTTTAGTTGTCCATGTATGGTTATGCTTTCCAATGTAAGGGGTAAAAAGAAGAAAAGAAGAATAAAACATTTCAAATTTGATTCCTAAATTTAGTAGTCACATTAGTTTCACATTCCTGGTAAGATAAATTATTGCAATATTTACACAAGCATTGACATATGTAATTCTTTTAGGGTACAAAGGCGTAGTTGCATTTCTTGTCCGATAACATTTTTACGTGAGCCCACTTAGCTCTATTTATCACAGAAGTATGATGATGTTCAGTGCAATACCTTCTGAGGGCTTAAAGGTCACTCACATTCAACAGTGGCATCCAAACTTGCCCTACATGGACTGAAAGATCTAAATTCTTTAAAATTAAGTGCTGACAAGACCTTTATGAACTCCTCAACAGTTTTCCCAAGTTTGACAAAAAGTGGTGATTGGTTCAAGGTTAAAGAGAATTGACAAATTTCAAATTTTATTTATTTATTTACTTAACCTAACTATTCCAAAATGAGTTTTTATATATAATGTTGTTGTTTATTTAGCTTTTGATACAGCAAAACACAGACTATGTAAATGTTTTTTTGGAATCGCTATGAACTTATAAATGAACTAAATAGTTAGAATGAATATGCACATGAAAGTTACAAGATATGTTTGACCCTATGAAAAAATATATAGATCCTCCAATATTATATATTTTTTTGTTTAAATAATGTTCCTTGAGGGTCCCTTGTCAGTTCTCACTATTAATTATACACAGATTTTCGTGTTTGCCTTGTTCAGATGTGCTTGAAACATGGAGTGAAGGATTTTGAATTGTTAGCTGACGTAAATCAGTTTATGGAAGAGCACAGTGTCCTAACAGGTCCCTGCTGGACTATGTGACTCATTCTCAGTAATGTTTTTTCAAACTAACACATGCTGTGAGAAACCTTGACCATTCTGCACAGGTTATTTTTCTTAGTGTGTTGTATACAAGGGAAAATAACAAACACCCACAGTCATAAGAAGAACTCATTCATATTCTTAGCTTTTCTAGACACATGCTCATCCAATGCTTCTTTCAAATCAAGGGTAGTAATTAGAAAATTTACCACCAATGGCCATTAAAGCGAAGTTTCCTATACAAGATAAAGAGAAGCTCTCCTCCATCAAACCCTACCAATCTCCACAACCTGATTCCGCAAAATCACTCACGGTGTAGTTATTCTATACAGTCTGTGGCCTCCATCGCAACTAAAGGCTTTTCATTCATTTAGCATGTTTGACATATTTTCATTTAAACACTTTATTTAAACAAGCCCTCTCTGTGTTTTGCTTAAATCAGGCTCCATCCTAAGGAGGGATTTACAAAGCTAAGCTTTTGGTTTATTAGTTGTGGTCTCTTGTATCATACACACCAAGAAAGTGTAGAAAGAGCCGATGGGTAGAGCAAAAGAAGCATATCCTGTTTGAAGTGATCATTGAGGACATTCTCTTGTCCCAAGCAAACAAACATCTCCGTCCTCTGATATATGATTCATACCAACATGGGGTCTCCTGAGATCAAGACAAGTCAGGGAGCTTAGGAAATTAAGTAGTGTTCTTGTAGTACGCCATTGATTACCAAGGATTTTATTAAAAAATAAAACATTTCCTCAAAACTTCCTCAAACTAATAGAAGCCAATGGGCAGTTGGGATTACTGACCAATCGCTATGTATGTAAAAGATATGGTTGAGAAACACTGCACTATTCCTATGAAAGTGTAAGGTTTAAACAGAAGGTACATCTCATTTGTTGACTGATTACTGACCACATCGAGGTTGCGGATAGACAAGAACACCGGACCTGCACCCGTTGTGACAGATTGCTCATATTGTTTTAAGGTAAACAAAAAGCTGTGATACTGTAACCAATCACACGATCCGTTACTGCCTCATTCTATGTCTCATCTGCCAGCTTTGCTGGGTGGGTCAGTATGGTGCACTGAAGCCAACTGGGATTAGCTGTGGCTGCAGACTTTAATCCCATTGTGGCGAAGGCTTTGCAGGAACAGTGCCCCTATGTGTCACGTTTGGCCGGGCTCCCAAAGTGTCGTGTATGGTTCAAATGATATTTGCCATCTTCCTCCATCCCCAGTGCATGAGTCTCAACGGCCAAAGTATTATACAGACTTTCAAGTAAGCGGAGTTAACTGGTAATGCTGAGGGAGGATGAGTAGACCAAGATTTGCAGTCAGGAAGGGAACTAAGCAGGAGAGTTTCCGGTCAAGTCTACGGTCAGATATATAGGTGTGATGCAAGGTGCCCTTGATGAATACGGTATGTTTTCGAGGCAGATTAGGCCATGCTATAATGAAGCCTTACATCATGCTCTAAACCCCTTACACGGCTGCAGGTGGTCCCTCTAATCTATGTTCTCTATCTCAACCACATGTCTTCCATAATAATCAAGCAAATCTGAAAGCAGAAGCAGGCTGCTCGGGTTGATACCATGGTGCTCTCTGGATTTATTATGTTCACCTGCTGCTTTGCAGATTCAAGGAAGCCAGGGGAGTGGGGATTGGGGGGTGGAGATTGAGGGGTTATGGGAAATTAATCCAGCCCTACATTTAACCTATAGATAAAGTTTGCAAGTGATCAAAAATGTTTGACAATGAGTAATGCTGGGAATTTTGTCACTTTTATTATTTCCATACTTACCATATAGTTACCAATGTCAAGAGCTGTGGTTCCTGAATGCAGGATCTAACCTTAAATATATATATATATATACTGTATTTCCCCAACGATAGGCCATGGCTTATACATTTATTTTGCAAATCTGGTATTGGGTGCTTAAATTGGGAACCATGAAAACACATTCACTAAAAGTATAATTCAGTACACAACAAGACGACATCCCCAAATTATTAGTTAAATTAAAATGTACTGAAAGGCAAAGAAAAGACATATTAAATGATGGGTCAGTATAACATTCTGGAACATGTAAAGCACCATTGTTTATTTTAACTTTCCTATGTTAACCCCACGACCGTGCTCAGAGGCCCGCTAGCTCGGCTGAGTGACAGCGTCACTCAGGGTAACTCTACAACTTCGAATGCACTTCTGAAGCAACCATCGCAGAGATTCACTTGAAGGCAGAGTTCCATTTTGGGACCCGTGACTTTATTTATTTCTGTTTTTCTCTCAGCACAATTTCTGTTCCCATTTGCAAGCTGCTCCAATGTGTGCTGCTATCCCGTGCTCTCACGCTAACGCTCCACTAAAAACAACACTCTTTCAACCTGTTTTCTGCACTAACCACCCGTTCTCTGCTCCACACACTACACAGTCCATAATGCCTTGCTCCCCCCACAACACACTGGAAACTAAAAACAAATAAGCTGCTGGAATTAGCATTGGTTAGCAGTTAGCTAACCATTATCATCGATGACCAGCTGACCTTCAAGGACCACATCGCAGCTACATCAAGATCCTGCAGATTCACCCTGTACAACATTCGCAAGATCAGACCATACCTCCCAGAATACTCCACTCAGCTCCTGGTCCAGGCAATGGTTCTCTCTCGTCTGGACTACTGCACCTCACTGCTGACTGGTCTACCAACAACTTCAAATCTTCGGATCCGTAAACGTCAGTTGCATCCTGTGCTGCTTTTCTGTCACTGATGTTGGTAAGTTCAATATTTTATCAATTTAATTGTTTATGACTATGGTATAATTTCACTACCGATATAGAGCTGTAAAGGTCTCCAGGGGTCAAGTTAGATGTTTCAGATGGTGAATTCAGTAATGCTGTGGCTAATAACACAGGGCAGCTTATCTTAGATTTTAAAAACATAAATGAGCATTTTCTGTGGCTTTTAGAATGGGGAGGCCTATAATGTGGGGCGGCCTATCGTTGGGGAAATACTGTATTCAATGATAAGAAGTGATGATATACACCTGTAACAGTTTTGTGCTCATTTGAGATGTTTGAGATGTATCAAATTAAAATGGAAACACATAGGTAATAGATTTATTTTCCCATTTACAACACTGTTCATAGTGTTTTTCAATTATTGACTGTATAAACACTGCACAATATTCAAATCAATATAATTAACCCTACATGCAAGAACAAAGAACAAAAGGTTCGATTCTTTAATTTTTGGTTGAACTTTACTACATTCAGATAATAATAAAAGAACCTTTGTGTGATATGGATTCATTTACATTTACAGCATTTGGCAGACGCTCTTATCCAGAGCGACGTACATGTTGAACCGTTGGGGGTAGGTGCCTTACTCAAGGGCACTTCAGCCTGCTGCCTGGTTCCGAGAATTGGACCTGGGACCCTTCATTCACAAACCCACTTCTCTAACCATTGGGCTATGGCTGCCCCATTCAATGCAAAATCTATACTTTACACACAATACACACAAAAGGTATCAAACAAAAATTTATTTATTTTCCAAAATGACCTAACACTTCCAGAAATGGGACTTATTTATAATGTTGTTGATTTTTGGGAATTACTAATGTCAAATTTTACTTATGTCAAAAAATCATTTGTCAAAAGTTGTTACAGAACTACAACCATCTTTATTATTAACATTTTATATGCTATTGCCTCTGCGCACGGGAGCAAATAGATACTAATGAAAGAACATAATATTGGTCCTCCAATGTTATGCATAATATTTGTTTAGATAATGTTCTCTGAGGATCCACTTTCAGTGCTCACTTGACCCCCCCTCACACAGCTATTAGTTATACACAGATTGACACCGTCATTATATAAACTGATCCCCAGTTCCAGGCTTCAGGGGCCAATGATCCGCACATTTTGTTGAAACATGGTTTGAAGAACTAAAAATTGTTAGCTGAGGTAAACCAGTGTCATTAACTATTAAGAAAAATGTAAATAGGGCTTTAACAATCATAAGTTGGAGAGACCTTTCGATAGGCCGCCCAACATTACAAACCGCCCCATTGTATAAACACAGAAAATCCTCATTTACTGTTTTAAACTCTAACTCCTCTGGAGGAATTTGCATTTCTATACCGGTAGTGACATTATACAGTAGATGAGCGTGAACAATTAAATTCATACAAGTTTAAACTTCCGGATATTTTGACGCTTCGCAAGAGCTATGCTCCAGAAATTAAGCTCCAGGTCGTTGCCTTCGCGAAGCAACGTATGCGATGAACAGATCCAACGTTCGGCGATGAAGACGGCATTTACAGATCTGATTTTGAAGGAATATCTTTGCGTTGCGTTGGTTTCGGACTGTCCGTCACTGCAGGAAACATTTAAATGTAACAAATTATTTAGGGACTATCGCTAGAGAAATACGGTACATGCCAGTAAGCCTGAAATGAATGATGGAGTCTGAATTAGTATAAATACTGTAATATAATGATTTCAGTGTTTCATAATGTACCTTCTTTGTTTAACGTGTATAAGAGTTTTAGGTGATGAGGTAATGATGTCCTAGTGACTCATATTCATGGGTCATTGTCTCAGTAAATGACACAATTGAGAATAGCAGCATGCGGAGGCAGAGTGCAGGTATGGCTCTGTTTAGTCAACAGAATGTGGACAGTATGGCTGGAAAGTTCCAGGTACAGAAGGTTTAAAATGGCCTCTTTTACTAAGTGATACTTTTTCACTAATATGGGCTGGGTACTGGAAGCAAAAAATGGGTGAGTATAGTTAAGGTCTTATTGTGATGGCGTGATGGAGTCAGAGCATCTCCAAAGCTGCAGGACTTGTGAAGTGTTCCAGGTATGGAGCGATTATGAAAAGTGATCCAAGGAAGAACAAGAGGACAAGGGCACCCAAGACTCATTGATGCATGAGGCCAGATCCCAAAGAGGAGCTACTGTTGCACAGAATGTTAATGATGGATCTAATAGAAAGGTTCATTAATAGACAGGAAGACACAATATTAAACAATGGCCAGTATAGTATATATTAGTATATATAGTATATATATAGTATATACTCATATATATATAACAATATAGTATGTTGGGGCGCTTTGATATGAATATAAAAGGTAATAATACAGCATTTACAGACAAAAATTGGGCCACATACTTACTAATAATACCAAACTCCCTATATTTAATTGTATTGATACAATTTCAGCACCTGATGTCAACAATGCAGATGTTTAAACCATAAAGAAATAAAATAAAATGTTTCGTTGATGGTCCAATCCGCTTATTCAATTCTGGTCATGGGGAAGCTAGAGCCAATCCCAATGAAAATGAAACATATTTTGGATATACTGAATATACATATACTGAAACATATACTGAAACTGAAAAATAAGTTTCAGTATATGTTTTTGTTTGGAAAAAATAAATCAACCTCAAACACATCACTTCCTGTTTTAACAGTTTAAGTACTTATTCCACTCAGATACATAAGTACGGAAATGAAGTTTGTTCAGCTGAACACAAGTAATATTCTACAATTCAAACATCAAAAACGCTTCATTTTGGGCAGTGGTGCAGGACTGGTTGCCTCAACAAGAAGGTACTGGGTTCCATCCCCAGCTCAGCTACAAGAGCTATTCTGTGTGGAGTCTAAGCTTTGTCCAAAGACTTGCTATTGAGGCTGAATGGCTGCTCTAAAGTGTTGTCTGTCTCTGTTCTCCTGTTCAGGTTGAACCCTGTCTTGGCTTTTAGTCAGCTGGGATTGGCTCCAGCTTCCCCATGACCAGAAGTAACAGTGCAATTAATTCAAAAGAGATAAGCTGAGAAATGTAACATTTTCTGTTAATAGTTTGACTACAAGAATATAAGAAAATAATTTTTTTAGAATGGAAGACAATGTTCTAGTGAGGTCACTTTCTTATTTATGTAGCTTCATTGATAATAGTGTAATTGACTTAAAAGCAAAAACATTTAAAAGCTTTAACAATAATTCTCGATGGGTTTTCTTTGGGTTTACTCCTAGTTTATTACTCCATTGTTAGAACAATTCTTCAGGTTCTGAATAAAGAATGAATATTGTTTGTCTTCTATATTTTATAGACCTTCTGCTCTGGCACACTGACCTTCCAATCAAGATTTGGAGTGTTTTACGGTCGGGCTTAGATTGACCACCAGTATACACAGTTCTGCATCTGGGGATGTATAATGAGTTAACAGGTGGCGTACAGTATATTGCTCTTATACGCAGTTTCTCAGTAGAGACAGTATACTGAACTGGCCATGGTTTGTCCAAATTAGGCATGGGCTCCGAGCTGGACTATGGCATTAAGCAGAGCGAAACTGGCATGTTTTTATTAGGCGTGTATTTCAACTGGGCCATCTGTCCATGCTGCCATGTCTGCCATTGAAAAGTGATGATGGACTTTATTCCTGATCTGGGGTCAGCATGAACACTGAAAAGTGTATGGAGACGCTAACGAGACATCACAGCAATTAATTTTATACTGCAGAATTTACATGGATGATTGACAGCGCTGTACTGCAGTACCTCCACCCTCCAGTCATTCAAAAAAATGTTAAAAACTAATCTTTTCCAGCCAACAATAAACTTTTGTTCCTTTTATTTCTGTTAAATTTGGCTTTTCCAGCTTGTATTATACACTTGGATGTAATTTAATGCAGCAAAGGGCTGAAAAGGTTTGAGAGTCTGGATCCAACAGCGCCAATTAAGTGAATATTGTCACTGATATTTCTTTGCTTTGCGTCATTTTTCAAGTTTTTCATTGCTGCAGTAAACAGCACATTTAAATTCGCCTAATCGTTTGGTTTTGTCGTCTTTTTGTACTGAATTATACTTTTAGCGAATGTGTTTTCATGTTTTTAGATAGGACGTCCCATTTAAGCAAGTCACACCCAACACCAAGTTTGTAAAATCAATGTATAAGCTGCAGCCTATTGCTGGGGAAATTCCATATAAAGAACATTTTTATTCATTATTGACTTTTATAGCAATTCTAGGCCTAAATCGACCTACTGTTGTTTTCCAGCTGATCAACCTAATTAATAAACATTAATATAATTTATTCCAATACATGAGTAATGGCATAAAATAGAATAATTCTACTGAGCAGTTAATTCCTTTATTGCAGTGAATCTGGGTCTCGGAAGCAATAGCCCAGAGTTTGTGCATGGATAATAAAAGAGCGCTGTTGCTATGGTTCAGAGATGCCCCACCACCACCACCACAACCACCACCACCACCCAATGTTCTCTTTATCAGGTCGTATTCACACCCGTTCCCAAGATATTATTGTTTGATTGGCAAATAAATATTCATTGACAGCAACTGCCACGAAAAAAAAAAACTGTTTTTCTGTTTGCTTTCGGACGACTGGGCACACAGCAGCTGCCGAACTGCAGATTTCAGATCAGATTTAGATCCATTTTAGCCGTGAATGCGAGTCCATTGTAAAAAGGGTTCAATAAGAAACTGTAAAACAAATACATTGTATAACGGTCTTCGTCTTCATAGGTTTAGATCAACAAATGTACGTCCAAAAACAACACACAGGGTTCATACACACACACACACACATACACACACACCCACACACAGACTGGCACTTTGTTGCTGCATAATTTTCATTCCATTCGCAACAATAGGAATTCATGTGTTGAGTATTTACACCCTAATGTGGGAAAACAGCGCTGCAGCTGTAAGGAAAGACACGGGACTGAGGAGGGAACGGGACGACGCAGGATTTTTGGTGACGTGAAGCCGCAGGAGCTTTTTTCCCCCAAGCGAGTGCGGCCGAGTGAAGGGAAGTGGAGTAGACACAGGAGGAAAAACAGTTACTGATCCTATCTGTCCCGCACGCTGTGGGGTGATGGAGGATCACAGGAAGTTTAGTCGAAACCGCACTTACCCCTTCAACACAAAGGGGTATGGATCAGTGCTGGCCTGCACAAAGGCTTGGATGGCTCTCTATTGTGGTTTGGTCAAATGAACACACACTCTTGGCAAACCAGAGTCGTACCGTTGGTTCCAGCTGCTTGTGTTGCAGAACAGCATGATGTTTCCAACACACAAACACAGAAGATAATTATACAGTAATAATAACTGGAAAGTAGATGCGGATTCAGGTTATTGTACAACATGCAAGTGAAAACTATTTGTAATACATACACTTATTTATAACTATGCATTTATATACTCATAAGCTTGCACCTATACATTCACATGCAATCTCAAAAACCTATAAACCAATCAGCCATAACATTAAAACCACCTGTCTAATACTGTGTAGGTCCTCCTCATGCTGCTGAAACTGCACTATATGATGTTTGCTCATCCTCGCTCCCCTAACGTCAGCTGTGAACAAAGCAGATTTCATCACTGCTTATGCCCACGAACAGTCTCTCCAACTTCTCGCTCTGACGGAAACATGGATCCGACCGGAGAACACTGCTACCCCTGCCG
>JBBIGC010000152.1:2926543-2943126 GCA_037576955.1 Lepidarchus adonis | reverse complement strand
AAGATATAGAAAACAGTGTAAGTGCTACAACAGTGCGTATAAGTGCCACAACATTTCCACCTGAAAGAGAAACACATATTTTCATCTTCGTTAAGAGCTCTTTGAGCTCTACTAGATAGTAATAGTTTGTAGTAGTAATAGTATAGCTTATATAATATTAATAGCTTCAGCGGGACCCAAAATGGAGGGGACAATGAGTAAATTAGCATATTACTATAGTCTTACTATATAGTAAGTTTTTTACTCATTTCGTGTTACAAATTCTCATAATTATGAATCAGCATAGAATATTTATGATTTAATTGTGATTCAATTTCTCATATACATGACTATTAAATCATTAGAAAGTTTCTAATAATTACAAGCTACTGTCTCATAATTATAACTCAAGTTAATTATAATTATTGTATATTCAGACACTAAAATTATGAGAAACTTTTAAATTGCTTTAAAATGCTGAGAGGCCTTCCATTGCCTGGACTACTTAACTTAAGGTTTACTAAAGTCGAGTATATTTGGCTGATAATAAATATGCCACATACATTCTCCTATTTCTAAGTATTTGTCAAGTCAGGACGTTCTCCGACTCCCAATTCCTGATTTCTCTGAATGATGCAACGTTTCCGCACAGTATTTCAGGAACTAGGAGAGGACGAAACGTTCTGTTGAGGTTGCATCAGCCACCCCATACCATAATAACATGCGGGAATTTTAAAAGGCAGCTCCCTCGACCAATAAGCGCCAGGGGAAATCACGATTGACAGTCGCTCAACCAATGAACGAAGGACGCTACTTGGCCAATTAGATGTTTGAATAATTACACAATCTACGGCTGAAAAACGTGATTGGATAAGAAACAAAAATGCCCGCCCCTTCTAAACGATTATTGGTGTAGAAGACGAAGGCGGTGACGCGGTCCCATGGACACCTACAGCATATATGCAGTCCACACGACGACCTTCATTTCGTCATACAGGGAAAGACGGAAAGCCGTACTGGAAAGCGTAATTACTCACTTTCCAGGTTTTTATTTATCCGCTTAATATTGATAATATAATTGTGCGGGGTTTTTTTTGAAGACACAGAGGTCGGCTAGTGAGCTAGCCCGCCAAACGCGTTCGCGGTTCTGTTTTTAGCTGTTAGCCGAAGAGGCTAAAATGGCGTTTTAAGGCGAAGATGCGGGCACACTAAGGCAACGGCATGCACCAGGCAAAGCAAAACCACGCGCGGTTTACCACCACAACTGCTAAGCAGTTGGGCTCCAGTGCCGTTCGCGGCATCGCTGTGAGCCAGCCCCTACCGCTCCTCTTAGACCGGAGGAAGCGAACGCTAGCCAGCTAGCTGCTGTAGCCGGTTTGGTGAGTTGCTACATTTTTAAGTCAGTTACACTCTCCAGCCTCCCTCAGTCACGTCTACATTACCAACTGTTCATCATGAAGCCGCAAGACATCGTGAGTGGGAAGAGCAGCGTGTGGATTTTCGGCTATGGCTCGCTGGTGTGGAAGCCCGATTTCAAATACAAGAGGAGCAAGGTCGGTTACGTCCGAGGGTACAAGAGGCGCTTCTGGCACGGAGACAACTTCCATCGCGGAAACGACGAATCGGTGAGTTTTTAATTTTTATTGACGTTATGATCCAGTACCTCATCTGTTACGTAGCCATGACGTCACATTGACGCTTGCCTGTTTGTTTCTCCAGCCTGGCAGAGTGGTGACGCTTATTGAGGAGGATGACGTAAGTATTTTATTATTTTATTTTTAAATTGGGTTAATTGTGTAACTTAAGTGTGCATGTGGTAATTTTTCCCACCTTTCAACGCAGGCTTGCACCTGGGGCGTTGCATTCGAGGTCACCGGGTCCCAAGTCGAGGAGTCCCTGAAGTACCTGAATGTTCGGGAGGCTGTGCGAGGGGGCTACCTCACCCGCCTTGTGGAATTCATCCCACGGGGTGAGAACCAGTCGCCCGTCCAGGCCCTGCTTTACATCGCCACGGCCGACAACCCCATCTACCTTGGTCCGGCCAGCGTAGAGGAGATCGCAGGCCAGATTGCTGTGTGCAAGGGGAAGACGGGCCACAACATCGAGTACCTCCTCCGTCTGGCAGATTTCATGAGGCACAGCTGCCCCGATGTCGAGGATTCTCACCTGTTCTCCATTGAGGCAGCCTGTCTGGCCATCATTAGGCCCATACTCTTAGCAGCCCAGCCACTTAACTGAGGCGTCTACATCATAACATGAGCCAAAATGCCATTGTGGTGGTTGTGTTAAATGATTCCATCCCATGTTTTAAGAAAATTATACTGTTATAAGGGAATATAGGTACTTTTAGTGTCCAAAAAAATCTGTAGCATGTGCCATTGGTTTATAAGCTGTATGTGGTTAAGTTGATCAAAATGGTTGATACATGTATATTGGTCTGCATGCTTGACAAGATGTTCACTCCAACGGTATGTGGGTCCTCCTCTGGGAAGTTCTCAATGTCTACTTGATTTGCACAAAAGCTGATTTTCAGCCGTTAAGCCATTTTGATTTCACCCAAACCTTTGTTGTAAAAGGTTTACTGTTCATTTGTCTTTGATTAAAGTATTGTAAACTCATTTCTGCTGGACTTGTGTGTGTCGTACATCACTAACACTTTCACAAATTTAATTTTAAAGTTTGAGTTCAATTATGCTTGAGGATCAAATGCCACACTAGCCTTGGGTTCAGTCTGCTGAACACTAACACTTGGCAGAAGCTGCAGGTCCTTTGGACAAAGCTCAAGCCGACTGGTATGTAAATACACATGCAGGGTTATGCAAGCTGGAGCAGGGAACAGGCTGCCCCGGGACGTCCTGTGTTTACAGTCTGCTTTGCTCTGAAGTTAAACGGATCAGGAAAGGGAGACAATGCTGTTCTTACTACATGAACACAGCACTATGCTATGGACAGAACTGAACACAAATTAGCTTCAGGTCATTAGTGATTATGAATATTCAAGAGGTTTTTGTCAATACAGCTGTATACACAGTATTGAAGTAGCGTTTCTTGCAGCCCCCCCACCCTGGTGCATAGGGATTTCCCAAGGAGCAAATACCTTTCTGATCCACTTAATGACCCGTTTCTTTACCTCCACAATCAAGGCAGATTCAGAACCTTCAGCAGAGTCAAATCAACCAGATTTCAGTCAAGGTGCTGGTTCACCTGCCAGAATAATGCACCCAACAGTGAGGTAGTGCTTTCATCTCATTATCATACATTATCATGGTGCAGTCTATGGTTTATAAAGTAGCCTCTAAATATTTGCACATTATCAATTATCTTCTTCCTCCATAATACCCAGAGGCGCCGCTGGCATCAGTACTTTGGTATTAGCAGCTTTCACTGTAAACCATGGATTTTGAAGCAGCGCACAGTTAACGTGTTAACGCATCACTTTCAGTTAGAAGAACGACGCAAACTAATGCATCTGAAATTATTTGGGAGTTTTTATTTTGGATTTATTCCAAGTTAGTAAAATGAGCATTTGTCTCTCTCTGGTATGTACACGGTGACCTATAAAAATAGACAAGCAATATGGGAAATATGGATAACTTTGAAAGGAGCAATATCCACTGCAATATTTACAAACTCACATTTAAAGACAAAATAAACCTCAAAACCACAGATGTCACAAAAATTATGAACTTCCAACACATTTATCCTTTTAAAAATAAATGGCTTCAATACAATTTACAATTAGGACAAATTTCCATAAATTACCAACTTTTAAATTAGGCTATTATACATTTTACATCCACTGAAGAATACGAAGTCAGCATTGATCGAGCGGAGTGGTGACACTTACGAGCAGAACTCACTTCTACATTTAACTCCCGCTAACTCTCTCTCTCGGCCAAAATATATTAATATTTAAGTCCAAATTCAATTTGCTGCAATAGGTGTAGAAAGAGGAGACTGTTTGGCATTGGAAATGGTGGATATTCATACAGCCTCTTCTCTGTTAATGTGAGGACTGTACATCTTTACTGATTGAGGGTGCGGTGGACTCACACTTCACCCTCCTGGTCCCTATGTTGTGTGAAAATGTGCTTACAGGCATGGAAATCATTTGCAAATACAGGAGTAAATAATTTCTGTGGGTTTTTTTTTTCTTCTATGTCCCCGAAAATGTACAGAATTCCTGCTCTATCCTTAATCACCAAAAACACTGGCACCGATCATTTTTTTTCTTATTGAGACACATATGAAGAGAATGTTTTTACCCAGGAGCATTTGCAAAGACAAGTGGATTTGCTTTGATACAGAAACAAAGTTATGCAGCCCTTTGTTCAGTGCACAAAGCACTGAAAACTTCATGCATCATTTTATCTCAAAAATCTTACGTCCTTCACAAATGAAATGCTTTCAACCAGAAGCTTCTCAAATAAATATGTGTACGCATTTCAGCAGAAAAAAAAAAACTTTTCCCCAAGTAGTCTTTTCTTCCAGACCTCCTGGATTAGGGTTGAGATCACTTTACTGCTACAGAGCAGTGAAGCAATAACGGATTGTGAAGCAGATCTCACAGTGACTGGTGAAATGTTTGTGGTGAACCGACACCTTCAGGAACCATGGAGGGAAGGGTGGTGTGTCCGGACCCAAGACTGAAATTACTGGCCAATCTAGAATTGCACATTAGCCTTTCACAGAACCTGCACAGACTGCTACCGACTCCCATGACTGCTGGGTCCTTTGCCTCTCTTGGAGGGGTTGTGATGGATGTGGGAGCTTCCATGTGCTAGCATCTGAGAGCTGGAGCCTATGGCATTGCCTTTGGCCTGCGGGGAGGAGGTGCCCACGGGAGAGAAGGTAGGTGTGGATGAGGAGCGAGCCAGCGCGGGCTGCAGTGGTCCAGAAGCAGGAATACCTAAGACACAAATGAAGAATTTAACACTGATGTATGTGAATGATAGAACTATGGCCTGAAATGCACTGAACAAACCAAGGCGCTAAGGAAGTACTGAGTGATCCAACAGAGGACGAGCAGTTCTGTGAGTTCACATCCTATAATTGTCATGTATGACTCATTCTACCACGGTCTGTCTACAGCAGGGGTCCAGCTCTGGTCCTGGAGGGCTGGTGTGATATCCCTGCTCAAACACCTGATTCAACTCGCCTGTTAATTCCCACGTTCAGGACCCTCAGGACCAGCGTTGGACGCCCCTGCTCCACGGAGGTGGAATGGTTATGAATACCTGTTATCAGCAGGTGTGACTGAATACCTGAACTCAGGCTCCACTATTTTATACAGAGAAAGGCGTCGAGTGACTAAGGGAGTCAAATCCAAACTATAAAACCAAGTAGAGGAACTGTTTCGAATTCCAAAAAGTCTAGAGATCTGAGCGCCAATAAATGCCAACATCCACCACTTTTAGCTTGATGCCATTATTACAGGCAAATCCTCACCACCAGGCTCTCGAATATTAACATCATCCAGTAAAAGTGATTATTTGTCATTGTGAACACACCACAGCACACAGTGAACCACAACAAAATGTGTCCTCTGCATTTAACCAATCACAGCGCACGTGGAGATACCTTAAAGGTTACCTCAGTGGTGCCCGGGCTGGGACTCGAACCTGCGACTTTAAAGTCCTTTTTTTTATCATAAAAAAATACATGCCTAGAATGTACCATTTGCATGTTCTCCCTATGCGGTGCTCCGCCATTGTCTACCTCACCACCATGACACAATGGCCACATGTGTTATCCAGCCCCCACTACTCAGAGCCCATGGGGAATAAATGACAGAATAAAATGCATTACACAAACACTGACTTGGTTTTTGCTTCATACTCTTTACTGTTGGTTTCCAAAAAACAGAAGGAATGATATTAAATAAATGATATGTAAATGCCTCATTTAAAATGCATCTGCATCAGAGTAAAATGGCAGGTTTGCTGTGTGAAACCTACCTTTAGACACACTGTATCCATAAGCAGCATATGCGGCAGCTGAGGCAGCTGCTGCTCCTGCCATGGCCCCGGCCATGGCTGCTGCACTGCCGGCTGTCGACTTCCTTCCTCGACCTTTCCTGCCGGAGCACTTCCCGGCCCCTCCGGAGCCTTTGGGCCGACCTCGGCTCCTACCGGACCTTCCTCTGCCTGGACTGGACGTATCTTGAGAAGAGACTCCTAGAGGAGGAACACAGGACGACTTCAGCTGGAACATCTGGATGCAGACATAACCACAACTATCCGCCTGGAGGATATGACCTTGTGGAGACTGAAATACATTAACGTGCACCTGCCAGACCCAGCGAAATCGAGGCAGTTCTGCCTTTATTACAAAATGGGCACAATGCCCACCTTGCCCAAAATAAAGTTTATCAGCCAGTACACGTTTGGTATGTGAAGTTTACTTGTTTAGTTTTGCACTGGAGCTGCTGTGGATTCATACACATGTATAACTCTGTATAATCTGATCTAAAACAACCCTCTGGGTTATGGGGAAAATCACCAACTGTTCCTGGAAAGTCAGTTTTATCATTTTGGGGCTTAATGTTTTCATAGGCAGACTTTTTAAGTCTTTTTCATTCTCGTCTTCTAATTCATGTTTGCGGATGAAGCTAGATGCCAAGGCAGCCTCTGCTCTTGAGAACAAGATGGGATCCAACCACTGCTGGAAAGACAGGGCAGCCTCCCATAAGCCCCGTCTCCCTCACAACCACTTTCGTACTCCGGTTTCCTCAGAGAACTCCATTCCTGCAGCCCTCAGCAATTTAAGCTGCAAAATCCAGACAGCAACACTGCTTATTAGCATCGCCCATCATTCAAGCAGCAGGCAAAGCGCCAAATCCTCGCTAAAGGAAACCCTGCTTGGAGCAATTTTGTTTATGTGGGATTTCAGCCATGCAGAGCTTCCAAAAATGAGGAGTGAAGACAAAGAGGAGAAAGAAGCACCCTTCCAGCAGGGAGAAACAGAATAGATCAGCGGTTTGGTTAGCCAATTATTCTTTGTACTTTAGGCAAGCGGTCAGACAGGACTAATAAAAGTGCAGTGTGTGAAAAAAGCCCATGTGATGACAGACTGTGCATAGTACTTATCGCAGGATATTCTCAAAAACGGATTCAAGATGTTTATTTGTCACATGTCTAGTTATACACGTACAACAAGCAGTGAAATGCATCCTGATCAACTCCAGACTGTAAGATAAATTCGGCTAAAAACTTCACACTTAACTAAAAACTTAAACTAAGTCAATACACACGGGTAGAAAAATCAGAGATTAAAAATTGAGCAAGCTAGAAAAAACGGTCCAGAAAAACCAGGGGAGCAAACAACTGCAGGAGCAAATAATCTTTATATTAAAGAATCAGATGTTCACCAGAATTCACCTCCCACTTGTGCAATAACTGCTTTGTGCTTCCCGTCATGTCTACAGCCAATTATACTCTGGTGAGCCATTCATATTTCTTAATCTGCAAGCAATTCATTATTTTAATGTGCTTTTGCAGGCGTGCTTGGGCCATAAATGTTTTTCAATTAATTCTTGCATATGAAGCTCACCAGAGACGTAGGATTAGTTTGGTGAAAAATCCCATTTCCACAGTATTCCCATTACCTCAAATGTAGTCCACCTGCCAAAACGCTTTCTGAACATTTCTTCTTTACTTCTTCTTCCATGAGGCTAAAGCAGTTAACTAGTACAGAAGCCATGAATTTTATTCATGCCTCAATCTCAAACTAGCGTACGTGGTTCCCAACACTATATGACCTACAGTTGAAACCAGAAGTTTACATACACGGTATAAAAAGACTTATAACTTTGTCTGATATTAAATCAGACAAAACCTTTTCCTTATTTGCTAAATGTCAGAACAATGTGTGAAATTCTTTAATTACTTTCTTCTAAGTCAGAAGTTTACATACACCAAGGTTACTATGCTTTTAAACGATTTGGGAAAGCCCAGAAGATGTCATGGCTTTGGAAGCTCCTGATAGTTTAACTGACACCACACCTGTGGATGTATTTAAAGGCTCTTTTGTAATATCATGGAAAAAAGAAAATCAGCCAAGATATCAGGAAGAGAATTGTGGAGCTCCACAAGACTGGGTCATCCTAGGGTCCAATTTCCAGATGCCTGAAGGTCACATTCATCTGTTCTAACAATTATATGCACCATGGGAATGTCCAGACATCATACCGCTCAGGAAGGAGACGTGTTCTGTGTTCCAGAGATGAACGTGTTTTGGTGCGGAATGTGTGGATCAACCTCAGAACAAAAGCAAAAGACGATGCTGCTGAAGCTGGTGAGAGTGTTTCCTTATCCACAGTGAAATGAGTTCTGTCCCGACATGTGCTTGAAAGACATTGCTCCAAAAGTGACATAAAAAGCCAGGTTACACTTTGTGAATCCTCACAGGGACAAAGACCCTAATTTCTGGAGAGATGTCCTATGGTCTGATGAAACTAAATTAAACCGTTTGGCCATAAAAAAGGGAAAGGCCTTCACGCCTGGAAAAACCACCTCTACTGTAAAGTACGGTAGCGGCAGCATCATGTTGTGGGGATGTTCTGCTGAAGGAGGGACTGGTGCTCTTCCTAAAATAGTTGCATCATGAAGAAAGATGATTATGTGGAAATAATGAAGCATTATCTCAAGACACCAACCAGGAAGTTAAAGATTGGGTGTAAATAGGTTTTTCAATTGGACAATGACCCTAATAAAACTGCAAAACTGGTTACAAAGTGGCTCAAGGACAAAGTCAATGTTTTGGAGTGGTCATCACAAACCCCTGATCTCAAGATGAAGACAAACCTGACTCAGTTACACCAGTTCTGTCAGGAGGAATGGGCAGATATTCCAGTAAACTATTGTGAGAAACTTGTGGAAAGAAACAGAAAGCGTTTGAGTCAAGTCATACAGTTTAAAGGCAATGCCACCAAATACAAAGCAAATGTATGTAAAACTTCTGACGAAATAATAACGGTAAAAAATTCTCCCTTACATTATTCTGAAAAGTAGCAAATAAAAATGATTTTGGGAATCCTAACTGACCTAAAACAGGAAAAGATTTAGTCTGATTTAATATCACTGAGAAAAAATGTTATGTCTTTTCATGCAGTGTATGTAAACTTCTGATTTCAACTGTATGTCTATAAAACTGAGGACGAGCACATTTTAATCGTGTGTCAGCAGTAGTTGAAGATGAAATTAGCCAAATTTACCTCTGTAAACTTTTACACAATCACACACAGACAGTTCAGTATCTGTAGAAAAGCATTGCCAATTAAATTTCACACCATGAGCCTGAAGCCACAAAACACAGACTCGAAAGGTATTAAATAAATATACAATCTATGAAGAGGTTCTCTGGAGTAATGTCTTCCCCATTAAGAACAACAAAAATATAAATCATCACCATTATTATTAATAGATCAAGTATTGTTGCAAAAAATCCAAATTAAAAGAAGGCGATTAGCTACAACTACATCTATTCTGTCCAGTAACCCTTTCATCTCCGATCAGTGACTGACCCCAGGCATTCAGGTAAACGCTTCAGCCAACAGAGAGACCAGGAGGAGGAACCCTGAATCAGGACGTCCCACCACAGCTGTTGTCTGTCAATAGTTAACTCCTAACCAGGACACACCACCACCGTCCTTAAACTATTCTAAAGACCGATCATCACAGCTTCTTCTACCACCTGTTGTTATTCCACCACTCAGCAACGTCGCTCTACTTTACCACAGTTATACTAATGCACATTATACGGATATTGGTTACGTTTTAATTGTCTATTTATGGTCACGCACACGCACACACACACACAAAAAATGTATACTTGTTTAAATCTACTTCAGGGTACATTTCACTATGTTATACTTTTATGACCAGAATGTAATCAATTCCTCATGGCAACGTCCCAAAATTAATTGTTACGCTTTCCTAGAAGAGTTATCGCATCAAAGGCATGGGACGAACACATCTGACACCTTTGATTTTAGATGTGTGATTTTAGATGGTTGACATTTCAGCAAAGAGGAAAGGATCTAAAATTCAAGTATTTCATTTCATATCGGGGACAATGATCAGTCCAACTAATAAAAACGTGTCCAGGACAGAAATACCCACCATTCATGTTGTCGGACACTGAGCCAGTGCCGGATGCGGGGGAGTTGGTGGCGCGGGACTGTGGAGCGGACGACACCGGCTCATCCACAATCACCAGCATATCGCTGCTGCTTTCATCAGCCGGGAGAGAACTGGGCTGCAGCTCGCTGCTCAGAGAAATCTGTAGAGACACACAGCTCTAAGGGTGAGACAGGGACAGGGAGACAGCACCACGATGGAAAGGCGTCAGGGTCATTAGGTGGAAAAGAGGAAGAAAAGGAAGAGTGGGAGAGATTAGAAACGATCACAAATGCTAGAAACGTCTAAGGCCTATGTGTGAGTCAGAAGAGTCAGATGTGATGATTTCAATCACAGCATTATTACTTAAGTTAACTGGTTTATAACTGGAAAATAAATGACGACCGAATCTCTACAGGAAAAGTCATAATTCAGAGAACAATCAAATACACTTATCTTAACACATCAATCAGGCTAATGTAGCTAAGTAATTAAAGCTTACACCTCAATTAGAACAGTATAAAATAACATCAATATATAAAGCATCAACATTATATTGTCCAAAATCACTGTTATTAGTGCTAGTTTTGTTAAAACGTGATGAAAATGGTCAAAAAGCGGACCCAAGCAGATTCACGTTTTTAAGCTAAATGCTCAGTTAGTCCCAGGCACGGCTCCAGCTGCTTAAATAAGTGTGTGAGGAAGACGTGCTTCATAGGGAAGAATCATGTCTGCTTGTACATGGTCTTTTCTAATAGTCTCTGTATAATACAGGCCAATTTGAAGGTCTGATGTGATTTAAATTACCTTTAGAAATTAATAGAAAGCCTCCTGTTCAACCAGATTGTGTAAAACCAGTACACAATCATTAAAATATATGAAGTACATAAAATACAGAAGTGTATTGGTTGAGACACGGCTATTCTAACAAAGTGTGTGTTGATAAATGCAATGTGATGTATTTATTTACACATTTGTTTCAAGATATGCAAAAATCAAAGATGGAGAAATTCATTACTGCTGCATAAAAGACTGTTGTCCGACTATAAAAAAAGTCAATTAAATGTTAAAACATATGAGACATACAGAAACGGTGTGTTTATTACTGGGAGTTTGTTATAATGTTAGGGACATTACCTCATTTCTTAGTCATCACCTTCAGTGGACCCATGTGACATAGTGAACACACTCAATCACACACAAGTGCCGCACAATGAAGTGTGACCTCTGCATTTAACTCAGCACATGTGCACACGTGGGGCAGTGGGACTCTATCAACAGCGCCTGGGGGGCAGTATAGCAAGACAGTACCTTCCTCAAAGGTAACACAATAGCGCCTGGACTGGGATTTGACCCTGTGACTTTCTGATCCCAAGCCTTAACCACTGCCCACCACTATTTTTGTAGGCCTAATTTTTTTATTATCATGTTGCATATTGAATGTTTGTTAAAAAAAGCCCCTCTAGGGACAAGTGCTGCAAATTAGCTCACGCTATAAGCACCATGATGCATGCATGGGACTGCTGCTTTGTTCATATGGTCTATGTTATAATGTATCTGTCCCCATCAAATAAACGTAATAAATAAACAAATAAAACAGCTGTTAAAAATAAAATAAAATCTTGCCTCAGTACAAACTGAGATTATAACAAAAATGAAAATTGTAATTTTTCTTTTTACAAATGTATTACAATCCTACACTTTTTTCCCCAAACACATTAATCAACCATGGAATTAATGAAAATTTAAAATGTTAATGGTAATAATGTCAGGAATGTTACGAGTCTCATCCCTAATTATCACTGTGCAATTTGCACATGAACGTCTCACACTTGATTAAACATTTGTTGAAATGTTAACAGATAAAATGCTACTACATTAGAATAAAGGGATTATCAATGGTTTGGATTTCTTTGTGGTTATAAGCACATTAGTAGGTTATCATTATTAGGTTATTTATAGTAATATCATCAATGTAAATAAAAAGAAATACAGCAAATAAATAAATAGGGCATCAGTGTTTTGTTTCTTCCCAAATGGTGAATCAATATTAATACTGTTTATGCTCAGACATTCATCACATGTTTATCAGATTTTGTGCACTAATTGCATAATAATGGGAGGTGATTGTTTCCTTAAATACTATACAGTAAAAAAAAAGGTCCTACTATAAGGTATTCTAGTTAAATTAAGTTTGAGCAGATAGGATCACAATGAAGGCCGAAAACGATTTGTTTATTGCTTATAAAACTTGACCACCTTGTTTATTTTGTTTATACCTATGTCCAGTGCAAACTCCACCAGTATAATGCCTCTTCCCTCCTTCCTAGTGTCTTCTCAGAGCAGATTCTGGACACTCACCTCACTGAAGGGGCTGGGCATGGCCGAATCCATGTCCACACTGATGAAGGAGTCGTCCCCGTCGGCTGACAGGTTGGAGTTGTCTGCAGAGGGAGCGTATGGGATGACCAAGTTCACACCTTCCTTTTTCTTCTTCACCTCCACATCATCCTCCTTTTTTCTCTGTGAAGAGAAAGGGACAAGAGTTTCAGTCTTTAAATATTTAAGGGCATAGACATTTAAAAGCACAATGCCATTTGTAATAAACTTTTTTTAAAAGCATCTCATATCTCCCTTGCAAGAGTTACCTTCTCTGCATATTTCTCTCTCTTCCTCTTGCGGTCCTTCACCTTGCTGCTCTCTTCCTGCTGCCTCTTCTCTTCCTGCCTTAAGCGCACTGCCCAAGAAAGCACAAGCATGTCACACAAACCCTGCCTAGGTGGTCAATCAGAGGAAAAAACAATCAAACAATCAATCAATCAGAGCCTGTGGGAGCCTATAGCACATATGCCATTAAAGACAGTAAAAGAACTGACGATTGAGTTGACAAGTGTGATGAGTTGGAGTTTTTTTTTTTTAAAGTTCCCTTGTGAGATTTGTAGTGTTATTCTTACCAGTGGTGTGGATGTGGATTATTTCTTAGAAGGCTGAGCACACACAGGTCAAAATGTGTGCTAAGCAAATAAATTGAGAACAGCCCCCCAGCAGGAGCCACAAGGCTTTTCCTGCAGCGCTGCTCAAAGAGCACTAAAAGAAAACATAAACTCACATTTTTTCTCAAGCTCCTCATCGTCCAGCAGTAAACTGACCACCTCTTTGGGCTTAAGGGTATCAGGTTTAAAATTTCCACCTGAGATCACCATCCTCTGAATCTGAGACACAGAAGACACACACTCACTAAACTGTAACAGGGCAGGAATTGTAGTATTTTGATTACAAATAGAGAAAGAAATAAAAATAAAAAAAATAAAGCATATATTTTAGTGGTAAATAAGGGCATATGGCTAAAAGTGGGATAAAAACATTATCATAAAAATGCAAAACCAAAATCAATACATTAAAGAATATACAGGGAGAAAAAAAGGGAGTATGCCTAAATAAGGAATAAACTAAAAGTATCTGTTTGGGGAGGGATCAGTATTTTTTGTACCTCACTCTTTTCCTTGGCCCTCTGTAAGATGCGCTCCTCAATAGTGCCCTTACATATGAGACGGTAGACAGTGACCTGCTTGGTTTGGCCCAATCTGTGAGCTCTGTCCATGGCCTGCTGATCTACTGTAGGGTTCCAGTCACTGTCATAGAAAATCACCTGCAAGGACATACAGGAATAGTTTTACACATCCTGTGACAAACTACCTCACAGACGCACTACTTAAATAAACTTCCTTTCATTACATTCAGTTTAACTATTGTTCTACTGGGGGTAAATAGGAAGTACGTTAAAAGCAAAAACCATGTGAAAGCGGAGGCAAGCCAGCAAATGTTGAAATTTTGAATAAATGTGCAAAATAAACATTTTTACATAAATGTGAGGAACATTTTTTGCTGACATCCAGTTGATTTCCAAATGAAGATTCTTCTTAAAGCAATTTTGCCATCATAAATGACACTGTAGATGCCAGTGCTCAATTACAGTCTCACCGTGTCTGCAGCAGTAAGGTTTATACCAAGGCCACCAGCTCTTGTGCTAAGAAGGAAGACAAAAATATCCGTCCTGCAAGCAAGGGAAAAGAAATAAAGTGACACAGAGAAAAGGAGAGGCAGACCTATGTCCAGTCCACCAGGATTTACAGCAAAAGACATTTCAATATACCACACACCCTTCTACAAAATGGAAAGCAGACCCCACAGAGTCCACCAAAGCAGAGATAATTCAAACCAGAGCCCTGTGGGGGAAGGGGGAGCAGGAGAGAGGAAAGGAGGGAGAGCACGAGAACCAAAACAAAACTCCTCTCAGCATCACAGAAGAGAGTTTGTGACATTTGGAAACTAAAGTCCAATTAGGCTAAAAAGAGACAGATGCAAACATCTGCATCCCAGTCCATGCTGTTGGACAGGTCAGAAATTCAAGCTTCTTGCCCTGTCCCACGGTCCCTTCCCCCCAAATTCCACTTTGACTGACAGCTCACCGGCTCTGGAAGTCTGCCACCATGTCCCGACGTTCTGAGATCTTGGATGAACCGTCCAGTCGCATGTAGGTGTGCTTTCTGTACACCATGTACTCCTGAGGAACAGAAAGAACAGTGAGAAGGGCTGGCACCCTGAATAAAGACAAGCACTTCATTAAAGACATCTCCAAAGGTATTTAATAAAATACACTGAATGTGTCATGGGCCTTTTTAATGTCCTCCTTCACCCCTATAGCTGGCAGGGTAAGTCTCATTAGCACCATAAGCCCATTTCTTTAGTTGAAACCGTTCCAAACAAACCTCCAAACGGTCTTCAACACTGACCTCCTAGCCTCCCACGCCACCCAGAGCGAAGCCCTCACTCCATCAGGCCTGGGGCTTCTCAAGCCTCCCTCACAAAAGCACATCTGGACTATGTGAAATGTGCATTAGCACTATTGTTGACAGTACCGGCCTTTGATCAAGTCTCCAGTTATGGCCAAAATGACATTGAGGCTAAAACCCAACCCCCTTTACAATTCGACTTGTAAGGTGCCGATGGGACCATCTGCAAATGTATTACACCGCTGAGTTCCTCCTGGCCAGCAGAGCGGCGCCAAACATAACGCGATTTAATTCCTTGGAATTCTGACCAAAATATATTTGGAGCTGAGCAGAGTTGGATTTGAGGAACGTAATAAATGGTTAAAATCTCAGAATTGGAGTCAAGGAGTCCCAGTGGACAGCAACAGAAGTCAAAATTGAGAATCCAACCAGAACAATCAACTGTTCGATATTTTCAGTTATTATATCTAAAGTATTTAGATCATAAAACGCAGTCAAATAGTTGGTTGCTATTACATAGATGAATAGCAGTGACACCAGTGCCCACTCCCAAACTTAACTGCTGTTGATGTCATGCCAAAGTAGACGGTTTCAATGTGGAGGGAAAAAACCAACAACAAAAAACAATGAAGCTAATGGCAAAGATTACAATCAGTGAGTACTTTCCCCAGAGGTAATACAGGGACCATAAATTGACTGCAGCTGGGTCTTTTAAACACAGGCCAAGTCAAGTGAATTGTGGAAAATTGGTCAGGCCATGACTTCATTCACCAAACACACTGCAGACTTCACCATTAGTCTCAGCCCAGAACACTCTACCCTCGCGCCCACTGGGCATGAACTGGGGTTTATCACTGTACTGCGATAACCCAGTGATATACCATAATCTGAGTGATTAGTACCAAAAAAGACGGGAAAAAAAACTATTCCCATGTCAAAGCTAATACCCAGTCAAAGTCAAAGGGTGCTGTGATTTACCCTTTCCCATAGAGCAGCTACCCCACAAACAGAGGAAGCAAAGTATGTGTAGCCACCTGGGAAGCTTCTTTCAACCTTCAAAGATTAAAAGGGGGAAAAAAAACAACAACAAAAGAATAGGAAGGAATTCTGATGGACGGCAAAGAGGCGCTTGCGAACTACAAATGGTATTATGCATAAAGTCAGTAAAAAAACAACAGTAGCTGTATGAGACTAAAGGTTGCCTTTGTTGGGAATGTTAATGAAAGGTCTAGTTTCAGACCTTGTTTCACAACCACAGGAGGCAAAACAATTGACCTTTTCTAGTTTCTTTTTTTCTGTCCTTCTCCCACCACATGCACATGTTTCATGCCAGGTTTTCAACCCCTCACATCATTTTCTCTATTACTGTCGGCCACGATGTAGTAAATAACTACAGGCTGTTTGATATAAGACTAATCCTTTCGGTCTAGTAGGAATGTGTTAGGCCTCATTTACACTGTCAGTTAAATTTGACCCAATTCCGATTTTTTGCTCATGTGTGACACAGATCGGATCTGTCCCATGACAGTGTAAACAGGAAAAAACGCATGCGTTCAGATATGTTGAGATCGGATTCAGGCCTCATTCATATGTGGAAATAAATCCGATATAAATCCGATATGTGCCGATGTGACTGTACTGTAAACAGGCAGTTCTGATTTTCCTAGGCGTCGCGTTCTGTACGTCATTAACT
>JBBIGC010000152.1:2898536-2924848 GCA_037576955.1 Lepidarchus adonis | reverse complement strand
ATACAATAGCTGTGCCACTACATCTGGGGTAAGTGGAAAATTGTGTAAAGGTAATTTTCACTGAGTTTTTCCTTTGAACTTTCGATCCAGGTACTGAGACCAAATTTCTACCCACATGTAGTTAATTTGTAGAATAAATATTCTTTGTTCTTTTTCATTGGTCACGGTTGGCCTCTACTATTACAAAAAATAGAAGCTGTCAAAGGAAATGCTCTACAGACCAAAATCTTATTTTGAAGATCACACATCTATTTGAAGACTCCATCAATCACTGTTGATCTGCAGCGTTTGCTCCTGCTTTGAACTCAGTGCGGTTTAATAATGAGAACAGACCCATGTCAAACACTCTTCAATCAAAGAGCCCTAATCTAATACGCTTGGCATCAGGGGACAGGAAGAGACACAGGGTTGCCAGAGCCAGTTTTATTAAGCACCACAGAAAGAGAGAGGGAGATGTGGGCTGTGGTTACTGTGGCACATCTTCAAACAAGGCCCAACAATAGTGTGTTTGGACTTAAAGAAAGTCTGGCGTTTTCATAGCAGATCGGTGCATGGAAATTAAACACATAAAAAAAGTCTATACACTTCATTTCACAAGCCGGAAGAGAGATGGGATTGTTACTAAAGCTGGATGTTGTTTTTAGTAGTAGGACTATTACACAGAATCTGAAAAATGGAAGAAAATGAAATGTTAATATCAGAATCGAAGTATTAACATCAAAATTATTATTTTATTTGAATGTACAGTGCAACGTTCTATGGAAACTACTCTAAAAAAACAGAAGTAACCCAATGTTTTCTTGACACTGCCATGGTTACAGTTATCAAGCCCTGGCACCTGCTGGTGGCGCCCCATCCCCCACCCTGAGGACCGTTTCCAAACCCCTCACAACGTAATCCAATCCCTCCGACCAGGACTGAGATCTGACCCCATAGTGACCTTTTTTTTTTTTAAGTCGCCACGGAGCCCTGGTTGGTCTAATTAACCCACTGTCTGCCATGTAAATGATTTTGTGCTGCTCGCTAATTTCATTAAACTGATCTCAATTTTCCCGCTGTTCCTCTGGCAATGAGTCCGATTGGACGGCAGCACTGGCCACCACGCTCTAGCCCACACCTTCAGGAGATCATCTCGCTTGTTCACAAAAGTTAAACAGCAGAATACCATCAACATGGGGCCAGAGCCTCATGGAGACCGTGATCAATGGAGTTAAAAGTCAGTTTACAAGGCCTTTCAGATCTACTACTGAGAAAGATGGTTAAAAAAAACAACCTAGTGAACCTACAGTCTTGACATGCTACAAACTGAACACTTCCCTCTGAATGTGACCTCACTAGCTAGCTAGCTAAAATGTGAACAAAACTAAAGTAACCTGAAATCACATTCACTTAATCAAATCTTTAAGTCAAACTTTATTACCTGCACAAACTCAGCATTTACAAGTAGGCCTACACCGTTAGCTGGTGTAACAACATAGCGAAACAGTCTGGAAACATTTAGAAGAAATGTCATCCTCAGGAGAAACAGGTCTGGTTTAAAAACACTGAAAACTGACCTTGTCTTGCCAAACATAATTGCACGTATTAGGGGGAGGGTGGTCTAAATGAGCTCTGAGAAATCTCTCCATCAGTGGACTAGGCCTAACAGTAAAAAGGGGAAGGACGAGTCAGGTCATGGGATAAGTCCGTTACACAGCAAGAGATTTAGTGGGCTTGACTTTGATGACGTCAGTTTAAGAGGGTGGGAAGCAAGACCAGCGAGTTATGAGAGCTGTCATTAAGCCGTTACATATGTACTACACACTACAGCTGATGTAGAGATGGCTAACAGGACCTCAGGGTAGGGCTCAGCACAAAAAACAGAGCAAACAGCTCCCCCTATAGGGCATAAAGTATCAGAAGCCAACAATGGACCAAGCATTGAATTATGGCAGCTGAGACCTGATCTCTTCCTACAGATTACTGTACATGAAAAGAGAGACTCTGACCGGCCCCTATGAACTGGTGTGAAGAAACTCCTCCACAACTGAATCCTCATGAATTCTGGCTTTCTTCATAGTTAAGATGGTAGGGCCATGAGGAGAATCGCAAAACAGTTACAACCAATTTTAGGCCCAAAAAATCAAAAAAGGGCAAAAATATTTCCGCCCATTTTGCTGGAGCACAGGAATTCTTTGAAGGAACAGGAAGGGAAAGCAGAGTTTCCCACAGGCTGGTTAGGAGCTAAGAGCAATTGCTGCTCCTCCTCCAGCACAAAAGTCTGCAGTGCAGTTCCAATAAAGGAAAAACAAAAAAGTGACTGAGCCAGAGTGATTGTGAGAAAATATTACACTGCCCTGCCCTCTAATTAAACAAAATCGAAAATGGCAACATGCGTTTATGTTCCCCTTGTTGACCACAAAGCAAGACGGCAGCTTCACCTTGTCAAACAATCGCCTTAAAATACGCTGTTGATTGAAGATGGCATGGAAATGTCCAAAAAAAAGTTTGCAAAAAAATATTTTGGAGTCGAGACAATGAACCTTAATGAGTCAAACGCCAATGCAAAGTCACATCACCCAATGTGCGTGTTTGGTTTGTGCTGTGATTATTTGAAATACTTCTGTAGCTTAGCTAATGTGTTGATATTGCTGATTAGCCAGCATCACAAAGGGCATTCAAGCCTTCATCCACCATCTTCAGAGGTATGGGCTCATAAGTTCCGCCAACTAGATTGTGGGAGTAAGCAATCGCGCTGCCACAGGACTTCAATGAGCCTGGCTCTACGTTGTGTCATTTCCTTCCTTGGGTACAGTATGACTCTGAGAAAATGGGAAAGGAGTGAGCTGAAACACCTTGAGTCTGTGAATGAGCATTCGCACTCACTCACACACATATACTCTCGCATACACAGAGCTTACCTAACAATGTGCTGAAACAATGTCCAATAGTTGAACTTCCTTGCTTTGTCCCCCCTCCCAACTTCACAAGAGTGCACAGGCCTCACAAACTCCCATGCTCCCATCTTACACTGACCTTGCATGTACACGTGTTCGACTGGGCCAGTAGCCTTGTGTACCTGGCCTGTACACTGTTCTCACTCCAACTCAGCGGAGGCTTGTTAATTACCTGATTACCTGAGTTAAAACAGGGAAAACACCAAAATATGCAAAGCAGAACTACGGTTGGGAACTGCTTGGCTAAGAAAACAACATTCCCCCTAGCTTGTATGCTATCTTTACACACTTTTGACAGCTGCACATTGCTAATGTGTAACAAATAGCGGTGTGTTGAGCCAAATGGTGACAGTGACAGAGAGGTACAACAGGCCCAGGCCCTGACCTCAGACCAGCCAGGGCCAGTGGCTACTGTGACCTGTGTGACTCTCCCACGGGTATCCCTCCTCCCCGAGCCGGTTGGGGGGCCCGAGCTGGCAGCCTCTCCAGCTACTTCTTCACGGTTTCCTCCGGCTCACACGCACAATGGCCTCTGGGACGCAGCTGCACCAACGGGCCCTCTAGGTCCGTTCTATCACACAAGGCCAGCCAGTGGAGGCAGTGAAGAGCTGGGGGTCAGCTGAGATTATGAAGGTAGGGGTATTTCTGGGGGTGTTGCCTTTTACAGAACCACCACAGCCCTTACAAGATTTGTGTGGTGCTTTTAGGAGATATGTGCTTCCTTTCGAGACGCTTGAAATTAAACGAACAAACTGTGAGAAAGTTTCTCGTCTTAAATAAAACAGTCAACACAAGAACAATGGTCGGATACAGAGAAATGAAATACCACTTGGGCAAATTACTGAGTGCTACTGGCCAGTAGTATTACACTCAAATACACATTTAGTTTACCTGTGGTTGTTTTAACGTATATTCGTGAATACATACTAAGGCTCAATTACTTTATAATTGTGTCACATTGACATTTTAAGTCATATTACCATATAACCTATAAAATATATAAAATGTCAGAATGCATTTGTTTGTTTTAAATAAATAAAATGAGTATTTTATCACACTTTACATTGTCAACAAAGATCCAGTGGTACCACATGCATACCTGGTATCCTGATGAAGGACCAGCCATGTTTGGGCTGGTGGGCCATTATGCCCCCAGGGCTTTGAGGGTGAAAGGAGTGGGAGCGGGAAGCCCAGTCGCAAGCCAGCTCTGGAGAGCCACACAGGAAGCACTGCTTAGCGGCCAAACTTCCACCGTCTCGAAACTGCCGCCATTCATACTCTGCACTCCGATCTGGACAGTATCGCTCTACAGGAACCGCTGTCACCTACAAAAAAACCCCCAAAAAAACAGTACTTAGGGCTGTGTGTGCATAACTGACCTATGGCACTGTTGGAAAAACTTGTTGATGTTACTTTACAAATTTGACTTCTACTTAAACATTGCTGCGGACCAAGCATACCCTCTTCAGCGTAATAGTATTCCAAATGCTTTATTATTATTTATTCTATTTATTGTATTTTTATTCCCTAAAATTACAGCTACTTATCCCACCATAGTTATTCTACTTACCCTACCCTAGTTATGCCATAACTTTGTATTTTTTCTTATAGTATTTTTTACCTTAGAGTATTTATCTTACTCTGTATGTTATTTTATATCTGTATTGTCTCCATGTGCATAAGCAATTTCCTCAGCAACAAAGTTTTTCTGATTCTTATTTAATGGCAGTGGACTCTTAGCATGTGACACTGCAAACATTGTTCAGAAATGGATGTTAACTTCTCCATATTCCCTAGTCCAACCACTTCTCTGTGGGATGTGTTGAGCAAACTTGAACTTGACTTTAGAATCTGCTGCTAAGGTTTTATTGCTAGATACCAAAGCACACTTTCAGAAGTCTTGCAGAGTCAATAGGACGGAGCCATTTTTGCTAAACGACAGGAAACAGTATAAAGCAGGTGGTTTTAATTTTATTGCTCATTAGCTTGTCTATGTATGAATATACATACGTATGTCTGTATGCATTTACAATTGTATGAAAAAATAAGTCAAACAAGCAATCTTTTCACCCTCTTGGTGCCTACAGAAAAAGGGTTACTGCAGCCCCACAAAACAGAAATTTTGTAGTAATTTAATTATTTACATATTCTAAATAAACAAAAAAACAGATTGTCACAACATAAAAATATGTACACATATACATTATCACACCCTTAAGTCCATACATTTATAGTCAGATGATCCATAATACTATTGATTAGAGCTCCAAGGTGGAACACTTTATCAAATATTGTATTTCTATAACTCTTACTTTTAATCAGCGAGCAACATTAGACAAAATGTATTGAGTTTCAACCGTAACACTTAAAGCTCAAACACACACGCACACACCCCCATGTTTCCGATTTTAGGTCGAACCCTACAGCTCTGACAGGAAAACGTGGCAGAGGTCTCTAGTGCTAACAGCGCTAACAGGCCTTCGGGTAACAGATGACCATTTCCTGTAGTGATTCACACCATCCTCATTCCCCTACATTCTCTCTTTCTTTTCTCTTTCACATCTCTCTCTCTCACTCTGTTTCAGCTCATGCCGAGGGTTTTATGGCCTGATGACAAGCGGATGATATTATCTTCCTTTCATTCTTATCACCACTGAAAAACAGCTCATTTTGGCCGAGCTTCTGGCTTTGGTGCAGACAGCTGACCAATGGGAGTATGTACACGCAGATGTGGCCTTAAAAGCCAATAAGGTCAAGAGCCTCTTGTGAACAAAGAGAGAAAAAAAGTGCTAATCTATCTTATCACTTTCCCACAGTGCCCATATGCCCCTGGCGCCTGCGGGCTGGTGCCAACACTGTGCCAACTCCCACGGACACACAGCAGAGCCATGAGGGCCGGCAGGATCCCAACTCTCCTCCTTAAAACAGGGATGTTGCAGGCAAACACAAGATTCACACCATACTTAAACAAATTTATGTTGTAACATATGGTACAATACTGTTTAACGCTGGCACGCAATGTTGATATGCAAATACACATACTAAACACTTCGGCCATTAAGCATAATGCATAGTGACATCATGCATAATGCTACAACTAGTGATGTCCCGAACCAATCTCAGAGATCGGAAACTGCGCCAATCAGGGCATTTTTAACTGACTCAAGCTAACAGTGGGACATAAAAGTATTTGGCAACCACCAATTCTGCAAGTTATCCCACTTTAAAAAAAATGAGAGGTCTGTAATGTTCATCATAGGTTCACTTCAACTGTGAGAGACAGAATGTATAAAAAATCCAGGAAATTACATTGTATGATTTTAAAAGAGTTATTTATATAATGGTACAATAACAATAGTTCACCTCAATACTTTCTCATGTAACTGTGGTTGGTCAAACATTTCCTGTAGATCTTCACCAGGTTTGCACACACTGTAGCACACACAGACTTTCAACTCCCTCCACAGATTCTCTATTGGATTGAGGTCCTATGACTGGCAAGGCCACTCCAGAACCTTGAAATGCTTTTTATGTAGCCACTACTTCATTGCCCGGTTGGTGTGTTTGAGATCATTGTCATGCCGGAGGATCCAGCCATGTTTCATTTCAGCAACTTAGCATTCTTCCTCCTCCAACACGCAGAGTGGCGTTTATACCAAAGAGTTCCATTTTGGTCTCATCTGACCACATGTCATTCTCCCAATCCTCCTCTGGATCCTCCAGATGGTCTCTGGCAAACTTTAGCCGGGCCTGGACATGTGCTGCTTAAGCAGGATTTTAATCCATGACGACATAGTGCGTTACTAATAGTAACCGTTGTTACTGTGGTCCCAGCTGTCTTCAGGTCATTGACCAGTTCCCCCGTGTAGTTCTGGGCTGATTCCTCATTGTTCTCAAGATCATTTGTACCCACAAGGTGAGATCTTGCATGGAGACCCAGATGGAAGGAGATTGTCAGTGATCTTGTAATTATTACATTTTCTATTAATTGCTCCAGCTGTTGAACTTCTCACCAAGATGCTTCCCTATTGTAGATGGACTCATCCCAGTCTTGTGCAGGTGTACAATCTTGTCCCTGGTGTCATTAGACAGCTCTCTGGTCTTGGCCGTGGTGGAGGTTGGAGTCTGACTGTTTGAAAGTGTGGACAGTTGTCTTTTATACAAATGAGTTCAAACAGGTGCAATTAATACAGGTAACGAGTGGAGGATAGAAGAGCTTCTTAAAGAAGTACTAAAAGGTCTGTGAGGGCAAGAATTCTTGCATTTTGTAGGTGCTAAATAGTAATTGTCTGCACCATTATACAAAACAATTTTTAATTCTGTCTCTCATAGTTGAAATGTACTTTTATGAACAATACAGAACTCTCATCTTTTGAGAGCTTTGTGGCTGCATGTGGTTAAAATGTCAGCAGTGTGGAAATATTTTAAACTGGAAAATGAAAGCAGTCTATTGGATGTTTGCAATATGAACATTTCTCATACAGCAGAGCATGTAAAACAGTAATTTAAGGACATGCTGGGCACTTGGAAATTATACAAGGAGCATTTATACTAGATTGTAACCTTGAGAGAGTACTAAAAATACTTCAGAGAGTATTAAAATTTTTTAGACTGAGTTGTGGGTACGTTAGTGAATACATCCAATTCTATTTGTGAGTTTAGAGAGGTAGCTCTCACAGTCTGATATCATTTACAGCAGTGGGCTTGGGTTGTTTAGTTGTACTGCAGAGAGGTCAGGCCCAGCAGAGCAGCTGATCTGTAATGAACACAGGATGGATAAATAAACCAGGCATGCATTTAGGGTAAGCCACAGCTTTTGAGGTTTTATTTTAAATGGACAGTTTGTTTCTGGTGCCACAGGAGATCACAGTCAGGGGGTGGCCACCAGCATGGCCTTCTACATGTTTTGGAATCTGTTCAGTCATGGAATTCTGGACTAGGGGCCTGTCTCACAAAGCAGAATTTCTTGCTCAATCAGTGTACTTTAAACTTTGTTGTTTGATTTAACCCTAGATTTTTTGCAACCAATAATGTATCACTTTTTACCCATGGATGCCTAACCAGGTCTGATTTAAAAATTAGTAAGGGCCAAGCTTCTGGCCAATCACAAACAGGCTTCTAATGGTTCTACTCTGGTTTTACAGTTACAAATGCTCAACACTTTAATATACATACAGGTATATGTATTGAATATCATGAAAAAGTTTATTTATTTATTTTTAAAAAAAATTATTATTTTTTTTATTATTTAAATTTATTTTACATTTCTTTCAGAAAGTGAAATCCATATATTATACAGATTCATATCACACATAGAGAAATATGCCAAGCCTTTATTTCTTGGGATTCCAGATAATAAAACCTAAAATTCACTGTCTCAGAAAATTAGAATATAACATAAAATCAATAAATTGGATTTTAAACAGAAATGTCAGGCTTCTAAAAAGTATGTTCATTCCTACGCACTCAATACTTGGTTGGACTCCTTTTGCATGAATTACTGCGTCAGTGTGGCGTGGCATGTTCGAACCCGACCCGACCCCAACAGAGCAGTAACTGAGCCCGACCCGAATTTATATGTGTCCGAACCCGACTGGAATTTTAATGTTCGGCTGAAACAGCTGCTGCCAAGCGATTAAAATGATCCTCTCTTTAAACAAACTAACAAGTAAACTTTCCTTCACATTCTGTTGTTTTGAATTCTCCAGATAACTATTTCTTTCGTACGTCTCCCATGATGCTTCGGCTTCTGCTACAGCTACTAAATGAAACGTTGTCATGGCTATGTTGTCATGGCTACGCAAACAAATCCCTGTGTAGAGGGAAAAAGCAAAAGATCCAGCATGACGGAGCGTACGCCCTAATTTTAATTAACACTAAAAAGTATGGTATATTATTTATTAACAAATACTTTTACAATTGCATCATATGAGACAGATCTTCGGAGCTTCACTGTGTAGTAGCCTTTACTATTTTAATGATCAAAAGTTTTTGTGCTGACGTGACCGAACCCGAGTAACCATTGTGAAATATTTGTCCAAACCCGGGTCGGGTAGCAATGCGCTAGTTTGGAGGTGATCAGCCTGTACTGCTGAGATGTAATGGAAGCCCAGGTTGCTTTGATAGCAGCCTTCAGGTCGTCTGCATTGTTGGGTCTGGTGTCTTTCATCATAGATTTCACATAATTTCCCTTGTTGAAAGAAATGTCAAAAAATATAAAAAAAAACATTTTTTACGATATTGACATTTTTCAGATGTGCCTATAGTATTTACATGGTATGGTTTGTTATTTCTACTTTAAAAGTAAGTGGCCTACACATAGCTGTTTGTTGCACTTTCATGCACAAGTTTTAATGAGAGCCCTCATCGAAATTTGTTAAGTTAATAAACAAATGTGCTTCATGAAGGTGATTTATGGAGCGTCATAAATGTACCATATACCATGACTCCATAGATCCAGTCTTTATTGTAGACTTGAAGAAATGTATAACACACTGAAACTCTTTATTTGGACACCAAGAATTCTTGTTGATCTTTAAGGGTGCATTTACATTATTGTATAATTGGGACAATTGTGCCTAAACAGTACCGTTTTCCTGATTGCAGTCATCAGTAACTGATCCATTTTACCAGATCAGATAGAAAAAATAGATCAAATTATCATCAGATAATTAGCTTTTTGCTGTAATGTGTTGGTGTACATGTGGGTGGGTGCATTTAAGTATCACATTTTGTCCCAACAGCAAGAATTCAAATGCAACATGACATTGCACTACAAACCTTCGGGACATCTACCCTGGACAACAACTCAAAATGTATACAAATTCCTGTTAGCGGACAGCTAAATGTTTTTGACAGAAAAAATAATTAGTTGTGTTACTTACTCTCAATGTAAATCCATAGTTTAAATTAAGATATTGTAGCTACATATTTTACAATTCTATATAAAAACATACATGTTTAGTATTAGCTCATTTTTATTTTGGAAAGCCCAAAAAACTACAATAATATTAGATTACTGGACTAGTTAATGACAAATGGTTTGCTATAATAAGCCTTTTTACCACAAAAACATTTAGCAAAAATGTGGAAAAATCAACATTACATAATAGTAGTCAATGTATCATGATCATACAGGACTATGTGCAGTTATAACTGAAGTGCAAAAGCTATGTCCTGTTCTATGTTTTTTTGTTGGAAAAAAAACCCCACTTTCTTTGCAAAAAAATATTTTGCTCAAATCTGCAATGGACACCCAATTCTCATTACTTTTTTCTTCTACTTTGTACACTACAGTTTAACAATGATAAACCCTTTAATAATGTCAATGTTAAATATCCATTACTAACATTTACCTCATATTACCTTCACAATAACGCTCAATGCACCTTGTGTTTTTGTTTTACACTTAAACCAGATATACACATGAATCTGTAATCAGTACATGGACTCATATCTCAGTAGGTTATTAGGAAATGATTGTAGTTTTTTTATGGGAAAAGAAAGGTTTTCATTGGACACTGTATATGCTTGTTCTACTGTGCACATGACAATAAATTCTTGAACCTTGAATGTCAGCCCATTATTTTTTTATTAGGTTGTTAAATGAAACTAGGGTATTATGCAAGGTTAACTTCAAATTCAGTTTGCTTTCGAGCCCTTTACTTTGTGACAGCAAGCTTGCTGGTATTTGTGAGACTTTTCAGCATTTTTTACAAGTTATAATGTGAATTTTCAACTTTTTGACACATGTAAATAAACCAGGTGTGTCTGTGCAGGAAAAACTTGCCATAGTATGAAAAACAAGCTCCCTTGGACCGGAGTTGGAGAACCCTGGTGTAGAGGGTGCTTGTAAATGCACAACTGCGCTAAGAAAATCTCAGGTCAAAACGCAGCTTACTGGACTAAAAAGCAGTAACAATTGCAAGTGCCTGTAATAACGTTACCTGGTGCATTTTGCCTGAATAACTTTGCTCACTTATTGCCTACAGCTCATGAATTAGTTTAATCTAAACCACTTCTGTTGAAGTGGGAAATCATTACAATGCTACAATGCAAAAGATGTAGCATGTGTACACAGCAACTAACTGTAAGCATTACTTTTAAAAAGTTTTTAAAAGTTTTAAAATAACTTTTAAATGATTTGCATGTACTTGGAATTTGTCTTTGTGGAATAAGACAGTAAACAGTAAATAAATTGTACACAAACACAAAGGACACGTATGAGAACCCTTACCCTGGGTGTAGCAGCGAGTATGAACTTGGGCGGCTGAAGGGGTTGGCAGGGTCTCAGGGACAATTTGGAAGAGTGTCTACTGTGTACGATTACATCTGCATGTGTGAAGAGCCATGGATGCTGAGCCATGAAGACCAGGTTCTGCAAAAAAAGTTCAGATTATTATGGCAAATCACATCTTCGGTCACTTCATAATGTTTTGTTCTGAATGGATGCCTGTGTGTGAGAGAGATAAGGAGAAATTGTAACGTCAGTATAAGCAGTAAATGGTTACACAGCACCCCCTAGAGTTGTCCTTAATCATTACTTATAATTAATAGGATGTGTTTCTGTTTTAAAATGAGATTTTTCATAAAACAAGCACTCACAGCACTCACTAAGAGACTACGCAGACCACCAGACATTTACAGTGACTCCTATGATGCCAAAAGGCCAGATATAACTGAGGAGCCATGAAGCTTGCGTAAAAATGGTCGACAGAAGCCAGACTACGCTTCTTGCTGAGCAATGACTGAAAAGCTGTGAAGGAAGACTGTTGGAAAGTGGAGGAAATGAGTGAGAGAGAAAATGTTAAATACAAAGAGAGAGAGAGACAAAGAAAAAACCCCACTGTCTGGGCTGCGTTCCCAACCACAAGCAGAGAGGGAAGATACGTTTGGAAACTCTCACCAAGACAAAGAAGGCATTGGAGATGCACAAGCACCCAGATTGTGAAGATGTGAAGATTCTCACTTTGAGAGTGTTCAAGCTCTCTTGTCCATGTCATTAAAAAACAAAAAAAAAACACTACTAGATTGCTTTTATTACTGTCTTTAAAATTGATGTATGCCGTTTTGGTCTTCCATTAAATATCCCCCTAAGTAAATTAAAAAGGAAAAAATAATTTAGCAAAACAAATGAATGATGAAGTGCAACCATGCTTTGGCTCTGTAAATACCATCTTGCTTTTGGATTTTGAGGTTTGGACTGTAACTACAACTCTCTCCTCACAAATCAAGCAAAAGAGACACAGCGAACCAATATCATTCATTTATGCCCATGCAAGTAATAAGTTTCCAACACAAGTACAAAGCACCTAAATTTCCATACTTCTACATCAGAATCCAGACAAGGCTGTGCTCCATATTCTTCCATCAACAGAGGCATGTTACAACTGAGTAAATACAGAAAACTGAGATTGAGTTTTGCTCCAACCTGGAACACAAAGCTTTGAGGGAAGGTATGGAAAGCTAAGTGTGGGGCAGCTGCTTCCTCTTTCATTTGGAATAGAGCCAGAAGCCAAGAGTCAAAGTTCCTCAGGCTCTGAGCTGATGCACAACGTATTGCCCCTTAATCATCACAATATCAGTCCAGATGTTGCAGTAGGCAGCAACATGCAAATGAGTTCTCTAATAAACTGCTAAATGTTTTACACAGTCTGCATCCTGATCAAACGTAGCTGTTCCAGATGATCGCTCCATGCACATTTTAATATGTAATAACAGCATTTACATAATTTAACAAAAACAACTATAATTTGGTCAAACTAATAAACGCCATTATTTAACCAAGATATAAACACCAACATGGTTTCTTTGGCTGTACAAGTAGTTTTAGCAATTTCAGTTAACAATGATAAATCTCATTTATTTTATTTGGTTGGAGTTATTTTTCTACTTAAAACTGAAAAGTTCAAGCTCCACTGGTCAGGTTTTAAAAGCACATTTAATGCTTTTAATTCTCTACTTACTACATTTTACATTTGGAAAAACAAACACAGAGAAGAGAAATTGTCCATTACAGAATTGTCATATTTGCATGTGTTATAGAGGATCTCTTCATTTACATGTATTAATTTGGCTGCTTTTTGGTCCAAAGCAACTTTGAAGCTACATGAAGAATGAAGCATTTGATCTGTTCATTTAATTTCACTTAGAAAACCAAATATATATTTAGCAGGGGTGTTCAAATTAAATCAAATTCAAATTTTATTTGTCACATACGCAGTCATACACAGTATGATGTGTAGTGAAATGCTTTTTGCGACCACCCGTGACCCCCAGATACATAAATACAAATTAAAAACAATTTAAAAGCAATTTATGAGCAAACAACAATAAATAGAGCACAATAGAGAAATAAATATAAGAAATATAAAACCTTAACAAACCTGTATAAAACTTATATAAAAAAACCCTACCAAACCTATATAGTGCATTAAGATAAGATAAACCTTTATTGTCCCACAAGTGGGAAATTCCACATCGTCCGCATCAAATTCCACAATTAATACATAAAACTGAATTTCTGAAAATGAAAGATTTCACCATGTAGAATTCAGAATGTGATGGACTGTACCGAAGATACAGCACATGAAAATATACTGAAACACAGTATTTTTTTGTCGCCAGCCATACTCAGAAAGTACATACATACTGAAAAGTGTATCCACATATAAAGTTCCAGTGTTACTTGTCAGTCAACAGCTGAAGTGCAGTATTTTACATTGCTCATATTGCACAGACTTACTGCATTGAGGTGAGTGGGCTAGCGGGGCCTTGGTGTGAGTGTATGGGAAGGGTAAAGTGTTTACTGTGGTGTCAGATGTCCATCCATGCCCCAGTGGAGCTGGGAGACGCCGTGCAACACAAGAGGCTGAAGAGGACCAGAGTAGGATTACGCTTCTGTCAGCACCTGAGGAACGGAGCTTTCCCTGCCATCAGCCTTTCCACCAAACCAACACACACCGAGCCTTCCTGCTACTCTAGCCACTACACTGCAGAGAGTCCGGATGCGGGGGACTTCATAATCGGCTTCATTTACAGGATTTCTCTACATTTACTTTATCACCTCATGTGCTGTTCCCACCACAGTTTTCCTAAATAGTTCATTCAAAAGTCGAACAGATTTCCCACTTATTCCCAAATTCAACTGGCCTGCCATGACATTTAATTCGTCTAAAGTGACTTCAGTTTTGCATTTGGGCTACAATGGGATTGTTGCTGTAAAGTAATGAAGGTTTATACCTCAAACATTATTTGCAAAGCGCTTAAACCATTAGACACACAGCATCAAACAGATTCTTGCGGTTTCTGACATTGTGGCATACTGTTCTCTTAAAAAAATGTTAAACAAGACAAAAGAAGACAAAGGCACAGAAAAAGGGACAGACTCAGTGTGTAATGCTTTGCAGTATAACTCTCTTTTTCACTTATAAACTAAGTTATGATGAATAACCAAGTATCTTGTAAATTTTAACCTGTGTTAAAACACAGCTTGCTTCAGTTAAACTTCTGGTTGCGTGCATTAATGTCAGCACTTGCTTCTATATTAGTATTAGAGGTATTTAATTTTATTTTTACCAGTAATTCATTTTATTATAAAAATATTTATATATATATACATATATAAATAAATTATCGTGTCTGAATTTTACTCAACTGAAGCAGTGAGCTGCTGGTTCCAGGAATCAAACCCATGAACCTAGAGTGGGCTGTTTCTAAAGCTTAATTTTTATATATATATATTAGCCCTATTTGTCAGCTATTTCACGGACTATAACTGGGGAAAAACTAAAACAAAGAAAAAAATGTTTGCCATGCATGCTACTCCATAAAGTAGACATCTTTGCATTGAAAATGAATATAAATGGACCATCACCAATGAGAGGCTTCGAGTGCATATACAGTGAAATACGACTCCTAGAAGCTAATGACTGACGAGGACCACTCAGTCCCACTCTGTGCAATGAGGGTTCAGACTTGTTCTCACACTCTAACAGCTCTGCTCACATGCGTGCACACACCAAGTCAACAGAGTGTCCCGTTTCCAGCCAGCACAATGACTACTCTTCTGTCCAAGGATACAGTGAGCAATTTGAAAAGTCATTTTGAGTGCCTTTGTTCGTCGGAAAAATAAAAGTATGAAATAATAATGTGATATGTTTAGGATTTTGTTCAAAAGCCAATTATATCCATAATTTTGTCCATTATAGAGATTTAAAACTTCTGCCAACTTTAATAGCCTGCTGTATAAAGATAGTGTTGTGATGTCCCATCAAGAAATCCAAATAAATCATCTTCACCAGCTAGCATGTGTCATTAGCCCCAGTGAAGCATTGTATTAAGGTTTTAAGCATCTTTACATAACACACATAAACTATAATAAAAATGTGGACAACTTGCAGTGTCAACTACATGGCAACTCTGTTTGGCCTGTTCTGTGTTGTGAAGCCATCGTATCCATGGCAGCCAAAGGGACCCACCTTAAGGACGGTGCTGTTGTGTGTGTTGGGGAACGATGTTGGCCTGTCTGGCCAGAGGATGAGGGCTCTGTCAGAAAGAAAATGTCCTCCAGAGCTGCACTTAGCCTTCCTTTCACCGCCCTCACTCCACAGCCGCTGATGATGGAGCCGATGGGCAGACTTAAAAGAAAGGTAAAGTGCTAGCCATCTAAACAGAGCAGAAGAGAGAGAGCAAACACAATAAAATTACTCTGTTTAATATTACATACTCATAAAATAACTGTGTAGTGAAATTTACTGCAAAATGTACAGTCTGGGGAGTGAATAGCATGTTTTGAAACTTATTTTCTCACTATAATCAAACTCTCATTTAAATTAACGAAAGGAAATTTGGTTTTCCTTGATATGACTCTTTGAAAATTTATTTGAAGCAGTTATAACTGGATTGGGCTCAGCATAGAATGGTGAATCAGGGGAGATGATTCAGCACCTCAACCAAACACGACTGATGCATTTAACCAATCCACAATAGTGCTAGGCCCAGTTTAGCAGGACAGTACCTTTCTCAGTGGTACATGGGTCAAGACGTGAACCTGTGTCCTTCTGACCACAAGGGCAACCATAGGTAGTAGGACACCACTGCAGAGGAAAAGCTCTGCAAACTCAGCCATAGTAGGAAAAAAACACACCTTGTCAAGGTGCCCTGCAACATGACATTGGACATCTCTGCTGGTGACACATCGATGAACCGCAGAAAGGAGAAGCAGCTGCGTTCATCCTCACCTGAGAAGGGTTATAAATAAATAAATAAAAAGTTTTATTTTAAAAGACACAAATATCATGCACGAGAGAGCGAGAGAAAGACAGGCTGACTCACTTTTCCTGTGAAACAAGGACTGCTGGATGTACTGAGGGGAGAAAGGGGAGAGCAGAACCTGCAGCAGCCTGCAAGGTGAACAAAAGTCACATTTTTAAATATCATGCAATGTTACAATTTTCTTAACCATTTCAAACACATACATGAAAATATGATATTTTAAAAGTTACTAAGTGGAAAAGAAACTGAATAGTACCAATGTGGATTTGTATTAATAAACTCACTTGATCCTCTCCTGGCTGCAGGTGTTGAGGAGGCCTTGGCGGAAGAAAAACTTGGACATGTTGTAAGGCCTGAGAGACATGTGAAAGGGTGAACGCGTCTCCTGCCGCTCAAAAAGGTCTGAGTGGTTACACACCTGTGTGCACGCAAAAAATTTGTTCGTTTCTGTTATGTGCAACCTATGAAAAACTGCAGAATTCTCTACAGTAGAATATAACTGGAAAGATGAGGTGCACAGACCTTTCTAAACTGCATGACAAGGTTCATGAGGCTGCTGGTGGTGCTGTGGGCTTGCTGGGCTGTGCCCATGGATGATTGCAGGAGGTCCTCTATGGAAATCTTGTTTTTCAGTGCTTGGTACAGTAGCCGCTGTCTACTCGTCAGTTGGCAGTATGTCAAGATCTCGATCTGGTGAGGAGTAAAGCCAGGGGGTCACCATCACACAAATAAACAAGAAGGCTTGAATCAAAAATGAGGGTGTTTTCTTGTTGGGATGCAGGAGCAGTACCTTGTCTGAAAGTTCGTTCTCCACATCCTTCTTTATTCTGCGAAGCATGAAAGGTTTCAAGATCATGTGCAGTCTGGAGAGCTGATCTGTCATTGAAGAAGAAAGCAAAAACCGTCTTTAACAGAAAACCTACTCTGAGCAATGAATCGCTGCAACAGATGCTGCAAATGAACCAACTACACCAATCTTATATGAATGTGGCTACAGCGGGCTAGCAGGGGTTTAAATAGACCACTTCAAAATCAAAACTACTCACTCTCATCGATGGCAGACTTGTTCTCTGCGTGACTTTCTATGTCTTTGGAGAACCACTCGTTGAACTCCTCATGAGAGTCAAAGAGAGTTGGCATGATGAAATGAAGTAAGGCCCACAACTAAAGAAGAAAGGCAAAGTCAGACTTAGAAAAATCCCTCTACTTCAGAATCTCTACATTTAGAAATATTGACGGAAATATTGATTTAGAATATTGATGCAGATATCCAGAGCGACATACAGTGGGATTTGTATTCTACAGAGAAAACACCTCACACCATTACACCTAAACTTATACCTTCTTCTCCAGTAAGATCCTACCAGAGCTGAAGCTAGTCTTTACAGATGTTACTTTACTCACTTTCTTAGTTCTAAGAAAGTTTTTTGTTTGAACCAAGTGTTCATTGAAGAGGTTGATTGAAGACTCTAAAGTTCTCAAATCAGGGGAAGTTCATTCTACCAGTTAGGGGAACAGACAAAGAGTCTTGATGTCTGTCTTTTTGAGGGTCCAGGTGGGCAGAGCAATATGCAAAAGGGTGAGGTGTGACCCATGGTTTGATCAAAAGTTCTGTGAGGTCACAGAAATATATATTCTATGTATAATATATATGTATTTTATATATACTATGTATGATTGGTGTAATAACATAGAAAATGCAGTAGATTCAATACAAAACAGTGGCGTCTCAATCTGCCACAACATTAGATTCAGTCATTCCTAATTTAAAAATGTATTGGCTTGAGACATCAATGCATCACATTAGATGTTTGATTCATCAGTCAGAACATTCAAACTGATATTGCGAAAGTCCCTCCTGTGCTGCCAAAACAGCTCTGACCCATCGAGGCATAAACTTTGCTGTGGTATCTGGCACCAAGACTTGGAACAGACCCTTTAAATTCTGTTCTTGCTTGGTTTGCCTGGACTGGTCAAATGAATGTCTGGCCACTTGTGGTTGAAACGAGCACTTTTAGCTATGGACTAACTGTTCCACTGAATATCACAGCAGATCCTTCATCCCTACTGCTATCTCTGTCTCTCATTATGTGTCTTAATACTATAAATATTTTATACTATTCATATGTGCAATAACTATGCTTTATTATACTATCCACAGCAGCCTTACACTTGCCATTTTTACCTTCTACCAAAACATCGAATTGTAGAACTGTATATGAGAACTGTAGAGGTGTTTATTTCCATTCTGAGTAAACGAAAGCATTCAAAAGTGTAATATTTGAAACTAAAGTTAATAATTAAGTTAATATCTAAGCCTCACATTAACACACTAATTGCATTAAAGTTATATAATTCAGTACACTATGGTACATTTTATCTATGGTCTATATTTTGCAAATTTAAGAACTATTTAAGAACTATAAACATTACACTACACAGTCAAACATTCTGCCAGTCATGATTAGTTTTATGTTTCTCTGAAGATTGGACATATGTCTTAACACACACACACACACACACACACACACACACACACACACACACACACACCTTGTGTGAAAGCATACCTCAGCCATGGTGTTCTGAATGGGTGTTCCTGTCAGAAGCAGTCGGTTTCGGCACTGGAACTGAAGAAGGATCTTCCACCGCACACTGTTGAGCAGAACCATACCCCACATACCACCACCATCAAAAAGCGATCACACACCAGGCTTAGTGAAAGATCTAACAAAACCTATCAGCATGGCAGCAGCAATTAGGCCCAGAGTGAAACAGACACTAACTAAGCCTCTGTTTGACTGAAGGATTTAAGGGCTTGCTGAGGCTGCTTTGAGGCACTTAGAGGTTGTGAGAGGCACTTAACATGGTCATAAATCATCTTTCACCACAACAGAAGCTGCTGGTGCATGTGCCTGCAGTCCCAGTCAGCTACAAGCTCACACCTCGCATTGGGGAGAGGAGTTCCAGCCCTGTGTTAACATGGGCCCAGAGACTGGGAGAGGCAACATCCAAGAAGCCATAGTGCTACAGACTTTCTTTTAGATACTTTATCCATATACTGCTTTTAAAAATGATCTTGCAAATATAAAAGGCTATTTGAAAACCATTTCAGTTGAGAGAATAAAAATATGAGTTATAATAACTTTGTTCAATAGCTTGGTGGATATAATCTAGCATATGTGTTAGAAAAACAAAATAATAAAGGCAGTTATGATCACATTACTGGTTTATAAACTAAAACTAAACCTAAGTGCTAAGCTAACAATAACGGTCTAAAATCATTTTGGTCAGCAGTAAAAATGTGCACAAATATGTAACAAATTTTAAAGCAGATTCTCGTATAATTATACCTAATTACATTACAAATACAACTGGAAGGAATGAAGCACATGAATAGTCTCCATAAGGCTGCAAACACGTTTTTCCTTCTATGGGACTACACATTTTATTCCAAGTTCTATTGATCTATTAGTCATGTCCTATTCACTCATAAAAAAGAACCACTGGTGTTCTCAAATCATGCAAAAAAAAAAAAGCTTGGGTGGGAGAGTGATTCATGTTCATTACCTGGTGCTGCTCTTCAGTGCCTGGGCTTCATCCAGAACCATGTACTGCCACTTCACCCGCTGGAAGTACTTCACATCCTGCACCACCAGCTGGTAACTGGTGATCACTACGTGGAAAGGAGCATTCTGGGTGTACAGAGTTTTCTACAGGGGACACAAAACGGCTGGTTTTAGTAAAATTCTGGAAAGAAAAGTTTTTTTGTAGCAGGTGGACCACAAAGCACAACAGACTCACTTGGCTCCAAAACTTTCTAATCACTTTGCGGTCGTGGGGGTTTCCCCAGTACGGCAGCACCTGTGGACCAGAAAAATAAAGAGATGACAGACTGATGAGTAGCTGGAAGACTGTCGGCTAATAGTGTCAACAAATGCATTAATCACCACAGTTGCAAAAATCCTACAGTCAGCATTTTAACTGTACAGAAATTGTACAGCTACAGCAACAACCCTAAAGACAAAGGAGGCAACGGAAACTACATTTGAATATTTTCTCTTATGTTTATAGTAATTAATCTTAGCTTTTCTGAAGTGAAATATGTTTTTTGTAGCTTGTTTCATTTTATATGTTGACAGAATAATACATATAAGTTTTAAATTCCATGATCCAAGGCTCCATGTTTGTTTCTTAAATCAATAGCAAATGTTGCAACATTGCCCCCTACAGATTACAAAAGGCATCACATCTATGTCAAATTCATCTGATTGTACAGACCTGCTATGCATTTCCTTACAGTTTTTCTAGAAAGATAAAAATAGACCTAGACAACCTTGCCTGATTGTTTTTCTTCTGAAAATAGAGCCAGTTCAATGGGTCTATGAAAAGGAGGGGCGCTGGGGCCGAAAAAGCAGAGCTAGATATTTAAAGGATTCCTCAAACGCAGGTGTCTTCCTGCGCAGCTGCAAAGCTCACCTTGAATTTGGGCACAAAGCGGGTGAACTCCTGGTGCCAGTTGTTGAGTGTGGAGGCTGGGGAGATGATCAAGAAGGGTCCCCAAATATTGTCTCTCTGTTGAACAGGACACATATGGACAGGCTCACACAAAATAAGGCCATCACACAGGTGCGTGGGGGGAGGGAGGGAGGGAGGGAGGGAGGGATGGGGAGATGGTGGGAAAGACATGGAGGGGAGAGAGGGGTGAAAACAGGAAGCATCTAAAGAGGAGGCAACATGCAAGCACAGCTTCCTATGGGCCCTGAGGCCCAACTCTTTCATATTGAATTCCAAAACTCCCAAATTCCATTTCCGCCCTCCTTTGAAGGCCCCAAGGGCCAAAGTACACAGCAGAGGCAGCTGGAGGGCTCCCACAGCCACCAGTTGACTGGACTGGGCTCTTCTGTGTATGTGAGCAAAAAGAATTCAGCACCGGAAAATGGAAGGGGTGATGTGGAAACTCGACCTCTTCTGCTTCTTGTTTTTTGGGTCAAATATTTATTCAATAGGTTTTCCCAAAGAAAAAACAAAACACAGCTGTCTGGTTCTAAGCTGGTATACTAGGACAGTGATTCTTAGTTCTAGCAATGAGACCTCCCACCATGCCCCAGTTCAACCCTCTCTCCGCACACTCTCTCTCTCTTCCGCTCTTCAGCAAGCTGGTTTAAGCGGAAATATCTGTAGTGGATCCCCAGGAACAAAGAAGAGAACCACTGTGCTAGAGAGATTACAAGGGCATACTGACAAGTAGTCTTGGATCTCAGGTTATGTCAAAAAGCACTTACCTCTGCGAGGTGGGCAAGCAAGGCAATGCTCTGGACGGTCTTGCCCAGCCCCATTTCATCTGCCAGGATGCCATTGATGCCCTTAGATCACAAGAGCACAAGTTCTTTTCTGAGCATTTCTTTCTTTTTACACATCAATTGCAGATGTTATCTGACATTTACCTGTTCGTAAAGGTTAGCCAGCCAGTTCATGCCTTTCAGTTGGTAACCCTTGAGCTTGCCACTGAAAATGGTAGGCTGAGGGATGTCCTCCCCAGCCTGGATGGATGGGTTGGATAAGCTGTAGCTCTCCCCAAATCCAGAGCCTGAGACACTAGCTACATGCAGAGAAGCACAGCGGCTGTCCTTCGCCTCCTCATCAAACTGCCTGGTCTGCAGGACACAGTTGGAGACAACTCACTAAACATTAAGCTGCGCCACTTATAATGAGAGGTGACTTTACAGCTACGTAGATCTGGTTATTTCTAACACAATTTAGATTTATTTGAACAAATTATTGCTAGTTACTTACTTATGAGTGCTAATCAATTCATATGAACCCATTACAAGTCCTCGACCCAAATCGTACTCGACTCACAGAAATTTGTGGCTATGTTGTTGCCCCCCACCCCCTCCCCCCACTTTTTTATGGTGTGAAAATGAAAGCGATATATAATAAAATGCTCAGAAAAAGGGTGAAAAAGAGCCTCAGGGAGGAGAGAGCCTCCCACTGGTCGAACAAAAACTCGACATAAGTATATAGACCAATGTAAATGAATGCCCCCAATACTCACTCTAGCCTGGTGAATATGGTACGCTTCCTTTGCATTCCTCAGGGCTTGAGACTTGTAGTACTCGCTATCTGTAGAAAAGTTAATAGGGAGTTTTCATCCACCAGAGACAAAAGCACTGAGCAAAGATTCATATTAAAGCCTCCTTCACTGATAATGAACACAGAGGCCTACCATAATCTTCTTGACCCACGTTGACCATCACTCCACCACCAATGTCGATCTGTCGGTGGGCTGTGTTCTCATCCAGCTTGCGGAGGATGTCTTCTTGAATGCTGTCTCCTCCTGCCGCATGCTGCTTTCCTCCCATGAAATGGGCATACAGCTCAGTCTGCGTGATGAGGAAGTTCAGCTTCCGTTGCTGTCTCTTGGCCTAACCATATATACAGGAGACAGATGAGGCACACTGTTCCTTAAACACAAAAAAACCTCCATGGATATGAAGGTGCAAGTGCTTTTGTACATGTTCAGGACAAATTTTTTTTGACTTTTTAAGATTAAAAAAAAAAAATGGCAACCTACACTCAAGATCAACCATATAATTACAAAAGACACATATTTCTTTCTTTAAATCTCTCAGTGGTGGTGCGGGAGGTTAGACATTTCCCCAATCACTTGTTAGGTTAAGGTAAGAGGTATAACTAGTCTGATCCAAATCTCTAATAATGGTATCTGGGCCAATTAGGGCATTTTTAAATGATCTGAATTGGGTCGAGCATGAACAAGCCTAAGCCTGATCCTGTCTAAAAATGGAAAATGAAAGCAGTCGAGTGACCATGTGTAATGTTTGTAATATGAACATTTCACAAGCCGGTAGTAATAGAGCTGCATTTAATAGTAGCAGTTTGATACAACAGCTAACAAGTCAATGGAATACAGTCAGGCTGCACTGAAGTAACAACACACTGGAGGACACTTTAAAGTGACAGAAGTTTCCCCAAGAGAGTGAAATGGCCCAAAAAAAAAAAAAAAAAAAAAAAAAGTACAGGGTAACCGAATTCATCGCTTTGGATGAGCAGTCAATCAATTAAGAGCTACAACATGCCCAACCCACTCGACCCTATTTCAGACACTGCCCTACCAGAGCTTTATATGATTCCCAATAACCTATGAGGTATAATATCAGATCTGACAGTGATTCGTTTTTAGACCTGTGGCGTTCTGATGTTCACCCAGTGTTGATTCGTAGTCTCACTGCGCACTGGATTAACCCCTGATTTTATTTAAAGCATAAATTGAATCATGTTGCAGATCTCATAATTTCAATTGCCAAGCATATACATTGGATTTTAATCACTTACGTACATGTACACAGTACATGAAAAAGGTGCTGAGAAACTATTATATAGGAAAATATAAATATCCAATCAGTGCTCAGTAATTGACTAAAATTTGGGGGCAAAAAAATAATTGGAACATCCCTAGTTATAACATTACTATTATTAATGGATGCGAACATATAACATATATAGTATGAAGCTCTTAGGGTGTGTACCTCTCTCATTTCCTCGTCCAGTTTGCGCTGCTCTAGAGCCTCTTTCTCCGCACGCTTACGATGCTCCTTCTCTACCTTCTCATACTTCTTCCAGTAGAGCAGCATTTCTTTAGTAAGTCGTCGTGCGCGTGGCAGCGTTTCCTTACAGTTCTTCTGGGCCTGGATCGCAGCCCTACGCACTTCACGCATACACTGATGGGCCAGCTAAACACACACACACACACACACACACACACACAAACAGAATTAATATTCTCCAAAATACACACAATTTGTGAACTCTGAATCTTTTTCAGTACTCTTGTTACCTTTTTGGCATTGGTTAAAATAAAGTTCTTAGCAGATGCTTTCTGTTTAAAAGCCTAAAAAGGAAATGAGGATAAGAAAGGTATGATTAGGAAAAGCAATGTGACCATAACAGAATCTGAAGAGAACAGTGAAGAGTAAAGACCTATAGCACAAATAACACACCTTAGGGTTTTCTTTTTTGGCAATGGTAAGCCAGACCTTTCGCCTGCGGGCGTTCAACTGTTCGATTGTTAAGTGCTTCTTTTTTATCACGGGAGGTGGTGCATCATGGGAGAACTTGGCAAATACTTTGTTGACGCACAGTCGTCCCTCCATGGATAAATCTTCACCACGTTTCTTCTTCTTTTTCATCCTCTTTAACTTGGCTGTACCAAAGCAGAATAACATTGAACATGGGCGCGTCGCACAAATAGCAAGTATTTTCACAGAATGAACAATATTCTGTCCTCTACCCTTAAATTTCTTCTCCTCCTTTATCTTCTTTTTCTTGGGACCCAGTAGATGGCGCTGCTGCTCATAGAAAGGGTCTTGTGTAGACAGAAGGCCAGTGCTGTAGTACTGGTAGTGCTGCAGCTGGGAACACAAATCATAAACATTTAAACCCTTGCATTACCATATAGATTTAAATGTGTGTATTTTTGCATGTGGGTTTCTGTACCTCACGGTCTGCCTGAAACTTGCCCTGGTGCAACCTAGTAAACTTATGTAATCGCAGCATGTCGTGCAGCTCCTCCCGTGTCATTGAGAAATCAGAGTCATCCGAGTCTGTGTCTGAATCTGTAGTGTCATCACTTAATAAGATGCCCTGAGGATCACAACATACCAGATGCAAATCAGGTCAGTGAACAGCTCTAAGGAGATATGAAGTCACAAGTACCAGAATTTTTCTACCCAAAAAATCTAGTAAAATTTATGTTATTATCCAAAATAAGCACAGAGCTAAAACATGTTTAGTGTCCAAAGTTCAGGTTTTTTTTAGCTTTATTCTAGAGCTACAGCTAATTTGGCACCATTAGCAATATAAATATCTACAGTAACACATTTTAAATACAAAAGGTACATTAGATGTTTTAGTCAGTATTTCGGCAATGATAATATACTGCATATATACCCTGCAATTATATAATTACATGGTGTTACTTGAAATTTTACCATAGTTTTGTGTTTTTTCATTTTAACATCTCTGTGCATCATCTGGAAAACCCATTTAATTTTTTAATTCATTTTTAAATTTAAATTTAAATAAGCTTACTGGACAAAGGTAAAAAATTAGTAGTTATTCCATATGTCTGTAAAAATGTAAGCTTCAAAAACATTAGCTTCAACATCATTATTCTATTTTAAAACTCAATATTTTGGAATGAAGAAAGCTTAAACTGGATCAGTATTTTTTTGTTTAAATCAATCTAAATCCATCTGAATAGAATAGCTCAAAGTAGTTTGAGGCAAGTGCATGATGACGGCCATGTTAGTTTACGAATGGAACCAACTTCAGCCATGTGTCTTTGCTAATAACGAGTGCGTTAAGGAAAACATGTCAATATTACAACCAATGTGTGTTATAAATACCTTTAGCCATTTCCTGCTCTTTCTCAACTTGGAGAAGTTATACAGACAGGCTTTGTCAGCCTTGTGTTCTGTAAAGAAGAGCGTAATATTCTGAGTAATTAAACCAAAATTAAATGATCCCAAATATTTAATAATGTAATATTATTTATAATAGGCTATAGATCATGTTCTGTACCCTGCAGCAGTGCTCCATTGAGAGTGCCACACTCTGTCCCTCCTCCTCCACAAGACCCTTTGTTTCCTTCCTCAGAGTCACTGGGCTCCTCTTTCACTGCCAGCACTGGGGCATGAGGGTTTGACGGGGCCAGAGAAGGCCCCTCACCCAAACCATCATCACTGTCATCACTGAAACAGAGATCATAAAGTGCATTTCAGCTACACATCTAATAGATATAGCTACTGAGATTAAATTGAGAGCAAAACAGATGTATTTCAGAGTAAAGGAGCTTCACATCCACAAAACATTTAAATTATTATTTCTATTATAACTAAAAGCAATAATAGTGAATTCATTAAAACTAAGAAATAACATATACAGGCTAAAATACAGTGCAAAAAGATCAATTTAGAGCACTTTTGTGATTTAAACATATACACACACACACATATTATATATATAAAACAAAAATATTGAAGATAAATTTAGTCTAAATTTATTTCCAGAATATATATA
>JBBIGC010000152.1:2876071-2889990 GCA_037576955.1 Lepidarchus adonis | reverse complement strand
CTCCAGTTAATCATGGTTGACGCTAAATGCATTTGCCTTCCGTGATGTGGGTTTAATGAAGACGCGAACTTTTCTGAAATCTATTGCTAATGCCTGAACATGGGGGAAGCCGTGCGCATCATCCATGACGTAGGCACCGTCAGCAGCGGCGAAACATCGCGAGACTAAGATTGCGCGTTTTTACCTGATTTCAATGGTGATATATCGCGAGACTATGTACCTAACTGTAAATACACGTGATTACGACGTGAAAGTCCACCTTTGTCAAACTAAAAATCGTTTTTAGTTGTGTACGATTGTGCAATCTTAGGTCTTATAATAATGTCAACATTAGGTAATGATTACCTTGTGAATCAAAAAGGGCCTCTATAGATTGCACGTGCTGATCACCATTTATCTTCTTATAAGCACCAAAATAATAAATCAAGTCAAAATGAATCAGAATTGTTTAATGTTTCCAACAGAGGACAATCCCATTGGCATTGATTACACCTTTATGCAACAAAACATTTAAACAGTTGTACAGTCCATTTTTAGTTTTTTCTTTGCAGAATATAAAGCAATCCTTCACTAACAAGCACAATAACTGTGGTAAAAAGTAACTTAGTTAAAAATATCTTGCAATGTCTTTGTGACAAAACAAAGACAAACATTTTGATGCAGTAGCAGTTACATTGACAGGGAGATTAATACTTACAATATTAACGAGTGCTGTACTTGAGGCATGTACTTGTGGTTATTACACTGTAGCAACGATGGGCACTGTCCAGTGAGTGCTTTCGTCAAAATCTTAGCCTTAAAAGCTTTAGCGCCAGCTAGACATCTCTTCCTCAAACCTATGTGAATCAATAAAAGGCTTATCGATAGATTTGATCATAAGCTCACCACAGTATGCACACTCAGATGCAATGATGTCATCAATATCTGACTTGATCTGCTCTCGACTACCCTGGCCTTTTCCTAGGCTGACAGTATCCTCCTCTTTAGGCCTGTGACGTGACTTGGTGGTCTGAGTAGTTGCAGCAAGCTTTTTCTGAAGCTCTTCCAGCTTGTTTTGCTTATAAGCAGAAAAGTGAGGGGTGACTTCCTGAAAAAGACAGTCATAATGGAACATGTGTCCACACAAGAAGAGATAGAAAGGCCTGTTGAGTAAGGGAAAGTCACAGGTAGCACATTTCTCTTGAGATTCTACCACCCCGTATTTGTTCCTCATTTCCTGGATGTCCTCACGTATGCGCTTGGCACTTTCCGTAGCCTCCTCCATCTCTTGTTTTAGCTCCTCAATATGCTGATTATACTCTTCCAAGGAGCTACAAATCGCCTCCTTGAAATGGTCAATTGTGACGAAGTCTGGAAAAAAAGGCAAGATGTCTTCAATCTTTAGCAGGTTGCAGCTAGACAGACAGTTCATTGCTTTCTTCACGTCTTTCTCCTCTTGTACTACATGACGGGCAATTTTCAGCCACAGCTTCTTCCTCAGCTCCTCATCATCTTCTGGGAGGTCTGCACACGACTTGGCCAAATCAACATCGACCTTAACAGACAAACACAAATTATTTACAAATTGTACTTGAGATGCATTTTCAATTGCTTACAGTATATCTTCTAATAATAGCCCGTCTCTTATAGATTTCAGTTTCCAATAAACGTCGGGTTGGAAAAGATGTCGGAACAAATAAGACTCCAATAGTAGCACACACACACACACACATACAGTACACACACACACTGCTCCCACTTTCACAGGCACACGCCTCCGAGCTTTCACTTTCTACCTCCGTGTTTTAACAGAATTTATTCTCTAAAAGGTCTGAAACGGCTTAAAACAAACCTCTGATTTCTGAAGACAGTTATATGAGTGTTACGTGTGTCATTACTCATTTCTGTTGCGAGGATTATTGACGGATATTAAGCAGCTCTGTTTAAACTTATCGCTGCATTCGGTGCTAAACCACTCCCACAATAACAGCCAATCACAGACAAGTATCACCACCGAACAGACAGAGGGATGATTTTAGTCGTGATGTTTTATCTTCTGTCAAAATAAATGTGAAGAAGCTGTATGACATTTTGTGGCCGTAAATACCATCACCATTCCGTCTGTGAGGAGAATAATAACCCGTCTCCAACAAACGGCGTCTCTATTAAAAGCCAGGGCGTCCAAATAATTTTTAATAATTATTGGAAGATATACAGTAAATAGAACAGAATCAAATGCATACTTACATTTAATGCTAGATCCACTGCCTCCTCATACAGCTCCATTATCTTGTAAACCAAGACACAAGCTTGCAGATAGCCATGTTCCGCACAAAGACGTAAGGCATACTTTAGGTCGTAGTTGATTTCTGAGGCATGAGTACCTGCCTGCTCAAGATACCACAGCAAAGAATCCGGCTTGTATTTGGCATAAAGTGACAGCAGGTAATTATGGATGGCCTCCTCTTTCACACTCAGCTGATACACACAGAACTCCATGTAGCGAATGGTCTCATTGATCTGCTGGGTGCTGCCTATCTGACTGTAGTTCACCAGAGCCGGGATCAGTTTCTTAGGATCCAGTCGTTTTCCCATCTGAATCCAGGCGTCCACCACTTTTTTAGGAATGTGCTGCATGAGAACTGGGGAGAACTTGTAGAAAAGTTTTTCATCACAGTGCTTGGATAGCACCTCTAAAGCTGCACTGTAGTCATCATGCTGGCAATGGTGCGAAATGACCCTCTCGTAGTCCTGCATTATAACAGAGAAATACACCATGTCGTCCACGTTGCCGTGGCTCGCCAAAAGATCGTAAATAGTGCTGCGGTTGTTGTAGAAGAACTCCTTGTGCTTGGTGTTGCTCAGAAAATCACGGAACTCCTCTCGGGTTGCGAGAAACAGGCCATTTTTACTGTCGTTCGCCTCCAGTTGTCCAAGTCGGTTCAGATACAGCTCAGTTAACCAGGTGACCAGGAGGGTGATCTGGGTCTTCTCGCTAGATTTAAGGTTACCCAACTTCTTCAGCAGAAACTCCTTCAGCGCTTCCTCCTGCTTGGCTTCAATGAACTTCAAGGCAATCTCCTCAAAGTAGTTCTGAGTGAGAGCATAGCACTTCGCGCTCTCGAGATAGCGCTTGTTCTGGAAGCAGTGCTCCGCCTCCTTCGCCAACACCATATCCATACACTCGGGTCTGTCCCTGCAGTATTCTTTGGCCAGGTCGAATTTGTTCATGCTCATGTACATCTGCCAGACGTCTCTGGATTCCCTCTGAATATGATAGCGAAAGACAGCTTTCTCCGTGTAGATCCAGACTAGCCCACCTACAGGGTCTTTGATCATTTTTTTCAGTGTGCCAAACTTATCTGGAAACACATCTTCATAGACGACTTGCCCATTCAGAGTACAAATAGCTTTAACACGATCAGGAAGCAGGAGAAGGAAATGGAACTGGGTGAGTACGATGGAGATAGGCTTGTTGTAGCTGAAATCAATATCTGATGTATATTCCCATACTTGCACATCGCTGAGTAGAGAGTCGGGCCGTACGTAGTCCAACTGGCCATACAAAACCCCATTGCCCATCATCCAGGCGAAGGATTTGGGGCATGACCTGAGCTTCGAGGTGTAGAAAGCGATCTCACTGTAGCCCATATTAACAGGAAACTCCTGAAAGCTCGGTAGAAGCTCCTGATTCTGAGCAAAAATGGAGCTGAAACCTTGTTGCTCAGAACCTTCCGCTAACCTGCCCACAAACTGGAAAAGACGTTTGCGAGTGGTTGCAACGATGAAGTACTTGGATTCTATCCCACGTTCCACCTCAAGGCAACAGACCGGTGCTGGTTTGCCATCCTCCTCCAAGCAATGGACCTGTCTGAAGTATTGGTCAGGATTAGTGTTGAAAAGACTGCCCTCAGAAGCGGAGATCTCTGCTTCAAATATGATGCCATGGCTGGTTCCAACCAGAACAGGGCCCGTATTCGTCTCGGAGCCTAAAAGCTTGTTCCAGCCCACACTCTCTATGAGATGGCCCCTCCACCGGGACAGACTGCGAACCTTTTGGGTGTTTCTATTCAGGTAGACACACTCGTTCGTGGTCAGACTAATCACCAAGTGAGACCCTGCAACACAGAAATAAACTTTATTTTAGTGTGGGAAAATACAAATGACAAAGAAATCATGTACAAAAAAATACAAATGACAAAGAAATCATGTACAAAAAAATACAAATGACAAAGAAATCATGTACAAAAAAATACAAATTACAAAGAAATCATGTACAAAATGCAAAGAAAGTGTCTGTACATCCAAGAGTGGCAGGAAACTAAGCCTAAACAGAATAGAATAAACATTTATTATTCTACAAATGAGAAATTTAAGTGTTGATGTATGATTAATGTCTGCATACTGTTTCAACAAAGTTTACTCCTCTATTAATTCACTTGGACCATCATTACAATTTTGACCATTATAGTTTATAATCTATACATACTGCTCACATCAGGGTAATGTCATTCTGTGGGAATTTTCACCCATTTGTTATACATTTATTTGCTATACATTTGTTTATGTCATACAGTTTTCCAGTCTTATAATTGTGTAATCATGTGTATGAATCTCTCCATTTTAAAAATTCAATGGAATAAAACTTTTCCAGAAATATTCAACACAAAATAATATCCTGCAGATTTTGATTCTTGTGACTTCAAACTAATTTGTGTAACATTTGATCTGAAATATTAAATAACCATAGTTTTAACTCTATGAAAATTAGCATATTTACTAACTAAAACCATTTTACTCGCATGACAGATTAATGCATACTCACCTGTCGGGTCCAAAAACAATTTGTGTACTTTGCTATCGTCCTTCCTGCCCAATTCAATCTGGTTCGGCTGATCTGGTTTTCCAAGATCGATCCTAAAATGCATAAAATAATTAATTTAGTTCAATTTTATTTTCTTGACATGATGGAAACTGCAACTTTCAAACCAGTAAAAGCAATTTACGGCTCTTTTAACAACTATTACACAACTAAAATCAAACATGGCTTATGATGAATATGATTTAATCAATCTATTCACAATAAATGTAATAATCATCCCTATTAGCACCATTAATCTCAGGATACATTAGCAAGTTTTTGACATTAATGTCTGCGTTTATAATGCTAATGTAAGTCTTCATTTACCTCAGAAGAGTGTCCTTCCCCAGACTCATGCATAACTGGCTGTTGCAAACAGCAAAGTGATTTATCTTCTCGGGAGGTGAGAAATCGATCCGTTGTTTGTTGAATATGGGTTTTTCTTCCTCTAGACGCAAATTCACAAATCCTGCAATAAACAAGGAGTATCGGAGGTTAATTTTCTTTTCATCTCGAATTCCCCACATTTTACAGTTGTAATCACGGTTGTAAAGGTGATAACAACACACAAACCACAAAACACCAACAACACTCTTCCCTTCACCTGAGTGCGTGATCCCGATCATCCGCGACTGCTCAGCAGAGTGACGGATGATCTGGGAGTCTTCGTATTCGTCAAGAATAGACGCCATAGTGCCTGTAAGCCTGTAAAGTGCTTCTAATGTTGAAGAATATTATTGTGCATCGCCCTGCAATCCTAACCGCGTCCTATTCAGAGTAGCATTAGCATTAGCTAGCATCAGCGTTAGGGTTGACACTAGCTACTTTTATTATCCCTTTTCTGACTCCGGCCACTTTCTTTACTTTAACAATAAAAAACGGTACAACACGGTGTCAAATAAAGAATAATTATCGCATTCAACCGCTTTAGTTCGCAGAGACTAGCTAATGTTATGTGAAACGCCTCACTCGCTCACGTGACCAAAATCATGTGACTGGTTGGACTACAGCATGCAGTGAGGTGTCCTGTCCACGCGAGGGCATCGCGGAGACTTTATTTTTGTTAAGTTGCTCAAACGTTCGCGAACGTGCCAAGACTTTTTTTTGACGTGTAATTCATCTGCTTAACAGAAACGTGTTAAAGTTGAAAGTTTATTTCAATCTGTTATAACATTATTATTAACAAGCAGAGAAATTGTTTTTATGGTTATTGAGTTTTATATAAAATAAGGACCGTAGCTTCATGGGTTTATTGAGTTGCTTTTGGTCTTCTGTGACATTAAACGGTTTTAGAGATTTGATAAACGTAGTACAAGTATTAGTATTTTTTGTGTGATTATGGTGATGATGATGATGATGATGATGATGATGATGATGATTGTTGTTGTTGTTGTTGTTGTTGTTGTTGTTGTTATTGTTGTTGTTATTGTTGTTGTTAATAATAATAATCTATTTAATCTATTCTTAATAAAAGTCCTGTACCTGGAAGTCGCTCTGGACCAAAGCGTCAGTCAAATAAATAATTGTGAATGTAAATGTATTTATTTTAAGAAATGAAGAAAGAACAGTTTGACTTAGGAATCATAAAGTGTTGTGAATGATTGTCCCAACTGTGCTTTTTAGTTTCCGAATACGTTAATAAGGACTTTTACAAAGTCTGTTGTGGTTGACAGAGGGATTCGGCAGCGCGCGGGGAGGGGTGTGGTTATGTAGCCACGCCCCCTTTAAACTGGCGCTGAGTTAAATCCCGCAGCCGCGGAGGAGGCGCGAAGACAGGGACGGTATCTGATAACTGGGAGAGACTGAAGTGTGTCGCTCTGTCAGGGCTGCAGTCACGCTTCCGTACGAGTCCCAGGTGTTCACGGGGAATAACTTTTCAGCTTCCAGTCTTCGGACATGCCACCTCAAATGGATTATTTCTACCAAGACTCCAGAGTGCCGTCGGTGTGTTTGGCGCAGGACGACGCGCTCGCGCCCGCGGTTACCTGCATGCTGGTCGGAGACGGTGCTGTTGGCAAGACGAGCATGATCGTGAGCTACACCACCAATGGCTATCCCACCGACTACAAACAGACGGCTTTTGACGTCTTTTCAGGTGAGTTTAACAACTTCTACTTTCTGGATAACGTCTCTTTATGTAATGTAGAATGACTTTGAACTCATTTTCATTTTTATTTTTCCCACGTAGGACAAGTACAGGTGGATGGCACACCTGTGCGGATTCAACTGATGGACACAGCTGGACAGGTAAGAGACAGACACTGACCACAATCTGAACACAACATTTATATGACCTGGATTCTTTAACCCCTTAAACTATTATTATTACTATTGGTATTATTATTTTTATTATTATTAGACAAAAGTTTTTGTAAGGTACCCAGGATGTGTATCTGCGATTATTATTATTGTTGTTGATAATGTATCAAAATATTGCATTATCATTATAATAAAAATTATTACACAAATATATTTCACTTTTGTAAGTTATCCAAGATGAGTCACTGTGATTATTATTATAGTTGTTGTTGATAATTAACTTAAATATTCATTTTAAATAACTTAACTAAAATTTTGCATTATTATTATTATTATTAGACAAAAATACATCACTTTTGTAAGTTATCCAGGACGAGTCTCTGTGATTATTGTTATTGTTGTTCATTTATCTGAATATTACATGATTAATTATTATTATTATTATAGTAAACAGTCATTCAGAGTGGTCTAATGTGAAATAGTTCATAGTGAATCTTACTGACAGAATGTCTAAAGTATAAATATGTATTTTATTTATTACCACCAGTAATAATAGTAACAGTAACGTAGTGATAAATCTGAAAAAGCTTTGAGTACTACTTTGATTAGAATCTCCTGTTCTCCATCAGTTTTGTGTGATTAAAATGCTCAGACGTCTGGTTCCTATCACACCACTGTGAATAGAGCTTCGTAACAATAGTAGTTCTTCCTGTGGAGCATTTGACGTTGAACCACTGTGAATGACCTTCACCATTAATGCTTAATGAAAGACTGCTAGTATACTTCACTGGAAAAGAATGCTGTCGCCCTAATCTGTTCATCTTTGGCATTTCAGGAGGAGTTTGATGGCTTCCGCTCGCTGTCGTATGCCCACACCGATGTGTTCCTCCTGTGCTTCAGTGTGGTCAACCCCACGTCCTTCCAGAACATTACCAAGAAATGGATCCCAGAGATTCGCGCCTGCAACCCAAACGCCCCCATAATCTTAGTAGGAACTCAGTCGGACCTGCTGTTGGACGTCAACGTCCTCATAAACTTGGACCGTTACAAGGTCAAGCCTGTGCTCAGTTCTCGAGCGCGGAGCGTAGCCGAGAAGATCCGAGCCGCCGAGTATGTGGAGTGTTCGGCCTTGACGCAAAAGAATCTAAAGGAGGCCTTCGACGCCGCCATATTTGCAGCCATCAAGCACAAGACCAGGAAGGCCAAGAAGATGAAACTGTCTGACCGACGCGCCAAAGCCTTTTCCAAGTGCAGCTGGAAAAAGTTCTTCTGCTTCATCTGACCCAATGGGTCAAAAACATGAACTGCGCATGTAATTTATTATTTATTGTGGACATTTGAAATGCAGAGGTGATTGATCTTCGCAGGGAGAGTGTCTTTGACTAGCGTGTGGGATGACCTCAACTTTTTGGATTGAAGAACATCTCACCACACTGCAATCCCTGACTCATTCCATCACTTATTTGTTGCACGTACATACTAATAACAGAGGGGATATTATAAGCTGTGCAAGAAATGACCACAGAAGGCCCAGGATATGCCGCAGGTCACGAAAAAGTCCAAACGGAGAAGTTTGCCTCAACAGCTATCAAACTTCACATCTGGATTTGACATCTTGATGAATATCACTGTGAAAATGCACCTAGCGCATGTAAATGCTCTGGATTTGCATTATGTGGATAGTTGCTGATTCGAGTGTAGCTTCCCACATGTAGGCGTTTGTGAGAAGCTGGTGGAGACCACAATGGCCGCCCATTCTTTGCCTTTGTCTTGGCTGCTAACTTGTCAGACAGGACTTTTCATATGCAACAGCCCAGGCTCAAGCTACAGTGTGACTCGTATGCTTGATCTCTTCCTTTTGAAGACTTAGAGACAAATTCGCGACTACGGGATTCAGTTTATTCAGCCAAGCGACATCTCTTGACCCATTGTCTTGCAAATTGTGATTGAGGTTTATTTTGTGTGTCTCCATCCATGAGGACTTTTCTGAAGCTTGTTGATCAAGATACTGGTATTCTTCTCTTTCCCTCCCAGTTAACCCCTTCCACTCGTTTCTTCTCTTATTTATCTGTAGCACAACCTGAAGATACATTCAAGCATATGAAACTGAACCCCAGCTCACCGCTGTTTGCTTTGGAGCCAGGGTTTGTTTATGGTGATTGCAGCCTTTATCTTGGGGAGGATTCATTGATAACAATGTGTACACATGATAGAGTAAAAAAAGTGCTGTTTTTACTAAAACACTACCTGTTTATTGTTTATTCTTCTTGTGGAAGATAATCTTAAAATCTGTTTATTTTTTAACAGTTTTAACTGTTCTGAATTAACACCATTAGCAGGAAGCGTCTTGTGTTTTTGATTGGATTTAAGACGAATGGCTAAACAGTGTTTTTCCATTATGATGTGCTAATAAAATGTAGTAAAACAAATCTGTGTTTGTTTAATGCTACATATATCTACAATGTTCCTTAATTTCTAGTAATCAAACAAAAATTCTGCATAAGATAAAACAGCATTAAGGACGGTTATGGCAGTTTCGTATTTGGGACGCCTTTGTCATTCTATCACATTGTGTATTGGTAAGAAGCGGTAATGAAAGCATCACATGACCTGTGTATTGGGGGGGGGGGGGGCTGCATTGAGCAAGATCCTTACTAGATACAGTACACAGATATTCACATATTCACATATTCACATGGTCAAATGACAGGTTTTGTGAATATTGTACACCCCCTATAGATAATACAGCTAATGCACAACTAGATTTTATGTTTTCTTTGTTTTCCAGTATATTACACTTGAAACCAAACAGAAATTATGCTCTAAAATTTCCAAGTCATGAAATATATAATGAAAACATATTTTAAAAGGAGTATTCAAAGAAAAAGGAAATTGAAAATGGGGGTTGTGCACTTAAATGTATTTATTAAGAAGACTAGATCATGAAATTCCATGCCTGGAAACTCTGCAAGTATGATAAAATGTGTGGACATTAGATTGATACAAAAAATAAGTGGACACATTGATTACAAAATGTTATTTTTGAATAATGTAGAGATTGGGGCTAATTTGGTACTCGGTAAGAACGTCCTGATTTGTTAGTGAAGGGAAAAGCCCAAATGTGCATGACCAGGGGGCTTGAAGGATTGAGGTAAACTAGGTTACACTAAGCTTATCTAATGAGAAAGCAGAGCTAGTTCTGCGATCGTAATCCAACAAAGCGGTGTACTGTGGTTCAGTGCTGGCAAAGCAATTCATTTAAAGAGAAAGTTTATTAATAAAATATTATACGATTTCACACTTCTCGCAATGGAGTCAATTAGTCTTGAGCTACATGGAGAAGTAGGACCAGCCTTGCAGCAATCAGTAATGGCATCCAGAACTTTTCAGTAGTTTTTATATGGACATCAATCAGTCATACAGTGTCAGAAACCACATAAGTAAGTCTGTTTGAGGTTATGTCAAAGCTCAGTGCAGTTTATGGCAAATTCATAATGATATATATACTGATGTATTAGTCTTCCGGTGCTGACGAGGTGAAGCTCACACACTAAACATTTTCTCTGAGAAACCACACCAGCAGTAAGGATGTAAAGCAGGGGTGCCCAAACTTTTTTGGCTTGTGAGCTACTTTTAAATTGACCAAGTCAAAATGATCTACCAACAATAAAAATGCTAAAAACACAGAGCGAGAGAGAGAGAGTATACTTTATATTTAAAATATATATTGTTTACCTTGCATAGCAGCATGAACATGTTTGGCTCAATGCAGTGCTGTACATTTTTGACCATCAACAGCCAGAGCTGCAAAGTCTGAATATAATCCCCTCTCTTTTCGGTGTGTAGTCAGTGTCGTACTTTTTAATGAACAGTTTGGTTTTGGTTTCTTACTTGGTCCAGCTCCCCACTCATTTTTACTCCCTTTCTTTAGAAGTAAATAAACCGTTAGCCGCTAACTAGGTGACATTGCTGGAGTTTGTACTAGCACGCGGTTGACCGAGCATGCGTGGTGACGCTTGTTACAACAGATGACACTGGATTGGCTGGTCTGTATGTCAATCAACTGCCAAACGTCACAGTGGGGATGGATGATTGGCTCCATCTGTACTGCAGTGTTTTCTGTGGCTCGTGGATCACTCGTTTTTACGCTGTGTGGTCTCACGTGTGCGGTAGTTTATGTTGAATGGCAGGGTCCCGCGATCGACCGGTAGCTCGCGATCGATGTATTGAGCACCCCTGGTGTAAAGTGTACAAAATTACACTTTTGCATTCCTGCAAATATTCTGATCATGAAATAAAGGGCTCACAATTGTGTCCAATGAACTCTTATGCACAACCAAAGGCTTATGGTTCAGGTAGACTGGCTGCTCTAGCCATAGCCCAATGGGGCAGCCATAGCCCAATGGTTACCGAAGGGTCCCAGGTTCGATTCTCAGCACCGGGCAGCAGCTGAAGTGCCCTTGAGTAAGGCACCTAACCCCCAACCGCTCACCATGTACGTCGCTCTGGATAAGAGCGTCTGCCAAATGCTGTAAATGTAAATGTAAATGCTCTGTGTCCTCCTGTCCAGGGTGAACCCTGCCTTCTACCCATAGTCCGTTGGGATCGGTTCCATCTTCCCCACTCCCCAAAATGGATAAGTGGTTTAGAGAATAAATGAATGAACGAAAGTTGTATTATAGACATAAACTTTCAAGCTAAGCTATCTGTTTACATGCTGTTTATTACTTTATTAGTTATTAGTTTACATTAGTTGTTTATTGTTGGGTAATGGAGTACACACAGTCAATAATGCGTGTTTAAATGATGTTGTGCATACGGTTTCTTTAAAATTGGTATTTTAATCACAAAGGTTTTCTTGTTAAGTGTCACAATGTGGCTAATCCAGCTGAGCAAACTCTGTGAACATCTGCACATTACGAGCTAGTGTAAATCGGAGGCTAGGTGGGGGTCACCACCATGGTGCCCAACAGTGCCCTCAAGAACCACATGAGGTGCCAGCAGACCTGTTCCAACAACTCACAGATGATCAGAATCTAAAATGGAAATTAATCCTATTGCTTTAACTTTAATCACATTTGCATTTATAAAGATTTCAAAATGACAATAAAAAAAAGCATTTATAACATGTTTATTACACATGAAGTTTTGATAAATGTCAGTAAACTGTTCTATTCTAGTTTAACGCTCAGTATCGTGCACATAACAAAATGCTGGTGGAGTAAGCTCACTGGTGCAGTGAAGATGCAGTTTCTTATGGCAAAAACACTGAAGAAAAAAGAAAGAAAATGTATCTTTTTCACAGTGAATGGGAGGAAGACTCCTGTTTTACTGCTGTGAGAGAAACCTGTATGTGTCTCATTTGTGCAGCACAACGTGGAGACACTTTACTACTTCACAAACATGTTGCAGAAGTGATCATTTGAAAATGTATGAATAAAGTGGAGAATATTGATATTTGTTTCCCACCCATTTTGGGGAAATCCACACATGAACAGGAAACAGGTTGTGATGACATGGGTCATTATGGGTCCTAATTGTAGGCCAAGCTGCCAGTGAAGATATCTTCCTGTTCCAGTTTATAATGGCAGGTACAGTCAGCAGTTCACTGATGGGCTGAGTACACACAGGATATCCTGTTCAAATAAGAGCTACTGCTCAGTCTGAATGGGTTTTCTCTCATTCAGGTAAGACAGGACTCATCACAGCACTCGCACTTGCTCCGACCAATCAAATGACTCAGTGACTCGGTGACGTCACTGTTTAAATACATTTCCTCCTTTTCCTGTTTTATTCCATTTCGCCATTAGAATGCTCACAGGGTGAAAATATACATACAGTCTTATGCAAAAGTTTGGGCACCCCTTGATAAATAACAGATTTAGGTGATTTTGTAATTGAAAAGATGTAAACACAGTCTCTCTAAAACATGGAAAAAATACACAATATTTTTAGTTACTTTTTTGCCAAAAATAAAAACATTATTATGGCACTGTGCAAAAGTTTGGGCACCCTACATAATCAGTACTTAGTAACACCTCCTCTGGTAGATTTCACAGCTTAAACATTTTTTAGAGCAAAAAGTCTTTCAGTTCTTGTACTTGGGTTTTTTTTTCCCATTCTTCCTGCAAAAGCTTCAAGTTCTGTAATATTCATTGGTCGTCTTGCAGCCACAGCTCTTTTAAGATCTACCTACAAGTTTTCAATGATGTTTAAATCAGGGAACTGTGATGGTCATTCCAAACCTTCAGCTTGTGTCTCTTGATGTCGTCCATGGTGGATTTCGAGGTTTGTTTGGGATCATTGTCCTGTTGTAGAAGGTGATCCTCATTTCAGCTTCAGCTTTTTTACAGATGGTTTGATGTTTGCTTCCAGAATTTGCTGGTATTTAGTGGAATCCATTCTTCTCTTCACCCATGCAATGTTTCCTGTGCCACTGGCTACAACACAACCCCAAAGCATGATAGATCCACCCCCATCAAACTACAGCACTAGTTTCCAAAACGCATCAGGCTTCTGTAGATGTTCTGTTGCATACTTCTAATGTTGGATTTTATGATGGGGCTGCAGGTAAGGTTTTCTTCTGCGGACTCTTCCATGAAGGACAGTGGAACAGTGCACCACCACTCCTGAGTCTGCTCAATCTTCCTGCAGGTTGTTTGCAGTCAAATGGCCATTTTGATTTGTCTTTCTGACCAGCAAATAAACAGTTCTCTTTGAAAGTTTTCTTGGTCTTCCAGATATCATCTTGACCTCCACAGTTCCCCTGAACTGCCATCTCTTAATTACATTTCTCACTGTGGAAACTGCAAGCTGACAG
>JBBIGC010000152.1:2851241-2866197 GCA_037576955.1 Lepidarchus adonis | reverse complement strand
GTGGCAAACTTCAGCTGGGCCTTCATGTGCCTTCTTGAGCAGGGGGACTTTGCGGGCAATGCAGGATTCGAATCCATTATGGCGTAGTGTGTTACCAATGGTTTTCTTGGTGACTGTGGTCCCAGCTGCCTTCAGATCATTGACAAGCTTCTCCTGTGTAGTTCTAGGCTGATCTCTCACCTTTCTCATGATCATCCACACCCCACAATGGGAGATCTTGCTTGGAGCCCCAGGCCCCATCGATTGATTGTTACATTTTCAACAATTGCACCAACAGTTGTCTCCTTCTCATCCAGCTTCTTGCTTATGGTTTTATAGCCCATTCCAGCCTTGTGCAGGGCTACAATCTTGTTCCCCACATTCTTAGACAGCTCTTTGGTCTTGCCCATAGTGGAGAGGTTGGAGTCTGATTGATTGATTGTAGACAGGTGTCTTCTATACAGGTGACCAGTTAAGGGTGTCTTTAATGTGGGTGATGACTTGAAATTAGTAGTATCTATCCAGTCCAATGAAATGCAAATCAATTTATATATTTTATATAATGTGATTTTCTGTTTTTTTCCTTTTGATATTCTCTCTCACTGTTGAAATAACCCTACCATTCAAATTATAAGCTGTTCATTTCTTTGTCAGTAGGCAAACTTACAAAATCATTCACATATTTATTTCCTTCACTGTACATGCAGGTTGGTCAGTAAAAACATGATAAAATGTATTGATTAGTCCAGAATTTATGCATCAAAGCAGCCCGATTTATGTTTGCATGTATTTGTACACATTTATTCCATTGCTAGTTGCAACCCTATCACATGATACTATCATGATCGCAACACATAACACTTTACAACACTAGTGGACAGCCAATGAGAAATCAGTTTCTGTCCTACCCTACTTTTGACTATTTTTAAATTTCTTTTTTCTTACTGTCTTTTTATCTTTTTATCTTTAAAGTCTGATGGGTTCCTGAAGGATAATAACAACGCTGCCCAAAGGCTGCTGGACGGGGTGAACTACATGGCTCAGTCCGTTTCTGAACTGAGCGTCAAACCTGCTAAGGCTGTCACTTCCTGGCTCACAGACCAGATCGCCCCTGGTTACTGGAAACCGAACTCTCTCATATTTGTAAATGTCATAGCACTGACTTATTTTTCCATTTTCAAAAGCATAACATGTATAGAATAAAACTACAAAGGATGGCTTAGGCAATGCTGTGTTTTAGGAAATGATAAGGTTGAAGGTATGTGTAATGGTAGGTTATGAGAATTACAAGTTTCGTTAAAGATGGCCACGTTATACATGCCTCACATTTTACAAATTCCATCTTTTGTGGTTACAAGAAGTAGATCCATTTTTAAGTGTGTTGCAGTACATGTGGTGTGGTGCACCTTATATAGCAGGTTTGTCTTTTTCCAAAAACATTTCAGAATTGCTACAAATGTGGTGAAAACTTCAAGGATAATGATACAAAGCACCATTGCCGGGCCTGTGGAGAGGGCTTCTGTGATAGCTGCTCCTCTAAGAGCAGGCCTGTGCCTGAGAGAGGCTGGGGGCTCGCACCTGTACGGGTCTGTGACGCCTGCTTTCAAAACAGGGGCATTCCAGAAGGTGAGCTGGGTATGAGCTTGTTTACTTGCTGTGATTGTTGGAGGTTATTTAATTTTTATTAAGTATGTAGGTTTGAATGTGGCTTATGAGTTGCCTCTGTATCATGTTCTTTCAGAGCTGCTGGATGCTGCATTGGCAGAGGAGGAGAGTGGGACTTTGATAGCCAGAAAAGTAGGAGAGGCAGTACAGAACACTTTAGGAGCTGTGGTCACTGCCATAGACATCCCTCTGGGTTTGTATTATTTTACCTATGGCAGCTGTTCATTATTGAACAATATAAATGACCTAATGCTGGACATTTCATAAGATAAGATTGTTTAATCCTGTCCCTGCTCATATTAAGGAATAATCTTTAGAAGACAAAACTATTCTAGTTGTCACCAATATACATAGCATATAATTATGGCAAAATGAAAACACCTACAGTCCAATGGAAAAGTTGAACATTTTAATTTTTGAAATACAATTCAGTTCTTACAAAGCAGTGGGGTTTTATCAAGGTTTCCCGGTGATTGAGAATCATACTATAAATATACACGATCAATTCTTTCACCAGGCTTGGTAAAAGATGCTGCTCGCCCAGCCTACTGGGTGCCAGACCAGGACATCCATTGCTGCCACCAGTGCCAACGTGAGTTCAGTGCCCGTCTCTCTATACATCACTGTCGGGCCTGTGGACAAGGTGTGTGTGATGGCTGCTCCCCTGACCGTCGTGCTGTACCCTCAAGGGGCTGGGACCATCCTGTGCGGGTGTGCACTGCATGTATCCAGAAGGCTGGAGACCTTTAGCAAGACTGGAAATTCGCATCGGTTTAGCCCCTGCCGAGAGCGAAGCACCATGATATATAGCGGTCGGTTCTTTTAAGTAAGAGAAGCTCTGCCTTTTTCATCCTGTTTTCACATGCTCATTAGCCCTGCTCTAGTTTCAGTGGACTCCTGCTCCACTCAAGTCCAGTTCAGAACAGAAGAGAAAGTGAAGACTCATGATTAATTTGCAGCTAAAGTCAGTGGGGAAAACTTGACCTTATTTTGACAATCCATTGCTTATCATGTTCTGTAACCCACGTTCACTGTGCAGTCATCACATCGACTCCGCTTTTAGGTCATGTCGGGATGAAATGTGTTTGGTAGATATGACTACAAATCCCCACCCTTTTACAATGATGGTCTGCATGTGTCCAAGGAATGCCTGTACTGTACGCAAAGGCAGCTGGAATGACCATTACTAGAAACTTGCAGAGCAGGCTAGTTTAAGCTTAAGATGTTTTGGGTTCTTATATTTTGATTCCTTACCCCAATTTTGATTCTTGCCCATTTATTTTAAGGCAAACCCTTTAATGTAGTATTTTAGGGCATTTGAATTTTAATGTTTTGCCTCCTATTGTGCTCATTTGCTTGATCTTAGATCAATTCAAATAATTCATATTTTATAATGGGATGACATTGGGAATTTTTTTTTAATGGAACCGTTTCTGTAAGCTGCAACCACTGTTGATCATCAAGTGACTGACCTTCATACCGCTTTTAACACTAAGCCATATAGAAACTGCACAAAAAAAGTGTCAGATGTGGCATTGTGTATGTGGGTTATACACTAGGATGCCAATCCACTTGGATTATACACATTCATAAAATCCTGTATTACAATGTTAGTATTCATATTTCAGTCATTAGTATAGTAGCTGTTGTCATCTAGCCCTTGATATGGGTTAATAGATTCATATGAAGGGTTCTCTGCCAAAAAAAGCTTATTTAATTCAGTTGGTTTTATTTGAAGTGTAATATTAGGGTGACAAACATAAGTAACATGAATATCAGTAACTGTCATGTTTTATGCACCTATGCTGATTAAATTAAACTTGAGTACCTCTCTAATGTACAGTAGCTGAGTCTTTGTTCTTGCATGTCAGTATTTGAATCCTTCTGCTATAACAACTGACTAATCAGGTAAAAACTAAATTAAGTTGGCACCAAAGACACACACAATGTGTGTACATGTACTCTAGGCTTGGGGAATAATGAATGGGTCTTATTAATGCAGCACACTGAGTTTCGTGTCCAGCAGGTGGTGGTGTAGCTCTATTTCAAAGGCTGTTCTGAAGCGAATACAAAAGATGTTGGTACTCATACAAAGTTTTACTTTTTAAAACTTAAAAAAGGTACAGGACAGCTAACCTTGTCTAGTGCTGTTCTTGGTAGTCACTGTTATATGAGTAGTAATAGAGATCGTGTCGGACGGCCATCAGAAGGCCTGGCAGTCCTCTGCGGCCTCCTAGTTGAGAGGAGAAAACCACGTTGGGGATGGAGTCTTTCCCTGCAGGGTGTGGAGAGGGGATAGTCCTGAGGAGATTCCCATCTCTAAGGCTCCACAGACGAGTGTAGCAGTCTTGCCCCACTGCAAAAATGAGAGAACACTCGTAAATGACAAAATACATTCTAATAATCAGTAATAAAAATGTGAAGCTGGTTCCATGTCTCTTAATCAATGTATGGCAAAGGCACACAAAGATTAATGTATTTCTTTTTCCTCCATTATTTTCCTGCATGAATAGTCCCTTTCAAGTTATATCAGGAATTTTGGTGCATTTTAAAGAGAATATTCAAGATTTCCTAACTGAATAGTAATCAAAATTGTGACATTTTTACCTCTAATAGTCGAAGTTCAAGACCTTCTGTAATAGAATTGATTTGATAATGTTGCTCAAGGTAGCAATAGATCAGGATTTTCTAATAAGTAAAATAAATAGGGATGAAAAGAAGAAGTTTTACCTGCTAGCAGCAGTCCTTCTTGCTCACTCAAGTGAAGAGGCAAATAGGCATACTCATTATGGTGACCTTCGTACTCCCTTACTGACCGCCTAACACGGATGTCCCACAGCTTAATCTGAGGAGATTAAAACCAGACAGCATGTAGGTATTAACCAAGTATGATCTTTCTAACAGTAATTCTGTTCGCTAGGTATGTGGTCAGGTTCAGGGATATAAGGAACCTTTTCAAAAACTGACCTTTCCCAGCATGTCCGCAGCAACGAGGTAGTTTTCATCCTGCAAAAGCCGGACAGAAGTGACAGCGGAGTCCTGATAGAAGCGGCAGGTTTTCCAGCTGTGGTCCCGTCCTCTGCTTCGCTGCCTGAGGTCAATGCTAAAGATTTCCCCCGAACGGCAGCCATTAAACAGCACTGGAGCCTTTCACAAACAGCACATGGATTATTAAAACAAGCACGACACCACTAGCAATCTAATGTGCCTTTAATACCTCATGTGTAGCCAAACAATAGTTGAATGATCAAATATGCATTCGCAGGCAGACAACCTTACTGTTACAGGGAAAGATCATTAATGTAAAGATTACATTATAATGCACTTATAATGCATATATTAACACTGAAGTGCTTTTATCATTAAAAAATTGTTAAATAAAATTAGTCCAGTGAAAAAAACAACCACTGTACCATTAGTTTAATAAGTATGTAGTAACAAGCAGATGATTTAATGCCAGATAAATATGCAGCTACTTTATAAGTGTTTATCAATAATCATTTTTTCAGTTTGTTTGGGTGTGACCACAGTTATTGCAATCGGGTGCAAAATTAAAACAATTGCACTCTGTGTGGGGGCAGTCTCAGGCTGGTCCCAAACAAACTCTGGAGAACTTTGTGGGTTGAAGGTGATTCAATCTTGACTCAACTATGAGCCGATGATAAGTGTTTACTGAACACATGTTGGTTTAGTCTATTGTTGCAGATAATGTCTCCTGTGTTCTGATTGGGTATCTGACAGCAGAGTCTTTGCAAAATGCAAAGCAGGTCAGTATTTTTAAAATGGTTCCTCAAAATGTGGTTGCTAGTAAAGTGCCCAGATAATAATAGATATGAGCAAATGCCGGAACACAGACGCTTTTTCCTGTATTTACTTTCTTGCTCCCGTTCCAGACTAATCAGCAGAGCAAACATTCTCACATGGTTTGTGCTGATGTTTTATTTCACTTGGAATTTTCTCTGAGGTAAATAAATAAATAAATTAAATTAATAAATGGCAGTTAAGATTAACTGAGCAGGATTTTTTAAATTGCTAAGTAAAAGATGAGTCACAGTAATCTGTGCATTTTTATTTAAAAAACCTAATCTGGTCTAAATTCTTTGGGCATAACTCATCTTGTGTCCTGCAGACTGTTCTTACTCACTCTGATTGCAAACTGTTGGGCCAGGACGTCACTTCCAGTGCTGTACATCTGTCTTCGGCCTGTTACTGCATCAGTCACAATGACATGACGTGAGAGACCTAAATGTGCAAGATTAGAGTTCTGTTCAGCCCTAAGGTACAGACCAAGTGAAGGTACATGAAAGACCACAGAAATACCCACAAAAAACAGACAAACTCACCAGTACTGAAGGTTTTATCAGCCTGTGGATTCAGGCACCAAGCACAAGACCAGGCTGTAGAGATCTTAAAACTGCAAAGCATTCCTGGCTGGTCTGATTACAGAAAAACAGGAAGTAGCTACAGTTAAATCTGATATATAATCAAACAACTTGCTGTGTTTTGCTAGTAATTGTTCCAAGAGACAAGTAGTAACGTGTGGAGTAATGGAAGCAACTGAGAATGAATCAGGAGAAGTCTCACCAGGATTAGAGTTACTGAAGAGAGAAGCAGGCAGTAAACTCACACAACCTGGAGTCTGAGATATACCCACCAAACTCAGTCTGAGGCGGCGCGTTCAGGAAAGTAGCTGTTTCTTTCCTCTGATATGTTCTCTATCGTTATAACACAAAGTGCTAAATAAATGAATGAACTATTTCAAGAATCACTTTAATTCATTAATTGGTTGGTTGATTAATTAATTAAGAAGGATACAAGACATGGGAGTCTGAATGGGTCACAGATGCCCAGCACACAGAGTTCACCTGAAATAAATGGAAATGTAAGTTTAATCTCATGAACAACAGATGCTCTTGCATTTTGGTGTCATTTCATTAAATTCTGAATATATACGCTATTCAGATCACAGTGGTCAGTTGAAGCAAGATAACTCCAAATTCCAAGAATCACTAGTTGATTAACAACTCTTGATTATCTGAACTAATGAATATTAGAAATGCACTGTTATATGGACAAATTAATGATTTTAAGAACAAGGATTTGATTATTCATATTGGAAATACCAACGCCTATTCAAAGTCTATCAAATGTTATTGTGACAGCCTATGAATATTATTAATGCTAATCATTATTGTTTATGCGATTATTAAATACCTTGCGGTTAGTGAAGTAGAGATTATCACACATCTCCACAGAGAGCGAGCCCTTCTTGCAGCCACGGAAGTTCATGATGCCATACTTGCAGCCTCCGTGTGACACATCATTCACTGTGAAGACTTGTTCACAAGCTGAATCTGCCTAATGAGAAATTTTAAACAGCAAACAAACAAATTAAAAGAACACCTCATCATTTCTTAAACCACCTCTATCTGCCTCATCTATACATTAGCACTTATAACTAGAAACAATAACTTATGTTGAGGTTTCCTGTATGTACAACACTTGTTAAATCAATCAATACTCATAATAGAAGCCACTAGGGAAATTATTATGATTAAATTCTGTGATTAAACGTTTGAAAACGTGTTTTAGAGAATGTAGACAATATGAAATAAGGCTGCTTTAAATTTCTGGTATTCAAAACATTCAGCGGCACCACAATGTATATGTGTCTCTTAAAATATATCTCTTTTTTCTGAAGTTTGTGTGTTGTACTAAAGTGTTTAAACATTTACAACAGACTAATCAATGCCCAACATGAGTAATTACTGTAATGTATGTCCATGTTTAGGCTGTAGCACATAAATGCTAAGTTGAAAACACTTAAGGAAGTATGTCATTTAATTGTGACAGTAAAAAGACCTTGTCCATATGTTGTTAAGACTTTTGACAGTTTGAGCTTTTAAGGTATGAGCTCACCACAATGAGGCGGAAGTTGTCTGTGTTCGGGCTGCTGGAGTCGGAGCTCTGCACCTCCAGTTTGTGCCGTTTCATCTCGTTGACCTTCACCTCATGGACCAGCCTGACAAAGAGAACGGTCAATGCTCACACACTAGATCCTTGCCATCAGATCATGTAACATCATTTTATGTTGTTTAATTTGTTTACCCTAATGCTAGCTGCCCTTTATAAGAAATAAAGCTACAGAAATGTATAAAAAGTGTCATTATCTTACAATAAATTACAGATACTTTAGCATTTTGCAGCTTAATATCTATCTGTCCCATCTATAATATTCATGCTGACAATGGCCAGATCACACCGTGCTTCAGATGTGGCAGGTTGAAATTACAGTAATGATTTAAGTATATTTCTTCTCTTCATTAGGTCCTAGTATGACAGCAATACTATCTTAAGATTTACCATTAATTTAGCTCTTTAAATTTTGTTGTGTATACAAGTTTCCTCTCATACAGTACCTACAATAGGAGCTCTGGGGTAGGATGCCCAGATGTCTTCTCTGCAACAGCAATGCAGAGTTAAGTCCAGTCCGTGGTGCTTTCTGCTCAGGGTTACAACACACATTCAGTAAAGCATATACTCAATGGCAAACTAATGCTAAAAACCAAAGGCTTTGCTTTTGTCCAAAGAAATGAATGGACCATGCACCTCAGAAATTGCAGGCTCACCTTCCTTGGATGCTCATCCTCCACAAGCAACTTTGACCTCTTCTTTTCTTGCTCCTTCATCTCCAGCTTTTCCCTCGTTAAAGGATTGCAGTTGTTGTGACCAGGTAAAAGACGGAAGTAGCGATTTTTCTCTGGGTCAAAGTAGAAACCTGGCAACTCTGTGAAAGAAGAAGATGCAACATTCTGAGGAATGGAGCGTTTTAAATTAATTTTGCAATCTGCTCCCTGTCTGCTGAATCTGTATCACAGAAAGACACTTGTTGTAATTGTTCATTCAAAACAAACGAATAATAGGGTCTAAAGGGAATGAGGTTAGCGCTAACCTGGAGCAGATGCACTGGCACCTGATGAAGAAGCTGCACCTTGGTCCGAGATGCTATTTGCTTCTCTAGAAGATGGCCCAGCTACTGCACTGTCCCAGCTGAATCAACAAAACAAATTACTGTTGATTATGCAATTCACATTTTTCCATTTCTCACTAGTTTGTTTATAGAAACAAAAGAGCAATTTGCTTTTTGCACACTACATGCATTTGATGAATACAGCTAATTTAGGATGCAACCAAAGCTGATGTAGGCACATTAATTGTGGAAACAATCATATTCCCCACAGAAAAGCACTTCCAATAGAATAGAGTGCTATGGAAAAGCTGAATAAGAGGATGTACAACAAACACAAATTAGAGAAACAAAAAGACCCTCACTATAGGCTGTAAAACAGTGGGTTTGCATGCTCTAGAGCAGGGGTGGGCAACTCTGGTCCTGGAGGGCCGTGTCCAGCTCAGTTTGGTGATTTCCCTGATCAAGCACACCTGGTGAGACTCACCTGTTAATTGACAGGTTCAGGAAGTGTGTTTGAGGAAGGGAGCTACCAAACTGTGCAGGACAGCGGCCTCCAGGACCGACTTTGGGCAACTCTTTGTCGAACTCTGGTCCTGGAGGGCCAGTGTCCTGCAGTTTGATGATCTCCCTGCCCAGACACACCTGGATCAACTCACCTGTTAGTTGCCAGAATGAGTGAGTGTGTTTGAGAGGAGAAACTGGGCTGGACATTGGCCTCCAGGACCTGAGTTTGGCACCCAGGCTCTAGAGAATGGGTGGGCAACTCCAGTTCTGGAGATGTCTAGCACATTAGTAGTTACTCACCTCAAACACGCTCACTAAATCTGTTATCAAAAGCTGAGCAAAGTATTTTTGAGTAGGAGAACTACCAAACTGTGTTGGAGCCGTCTTCCAGGACCAGAGTTACCCACCCCTACTCTAGAGTGATGGACCTCCAACCAGTACTTTTGGGATGAAGTGGTATTTGTGATCCAGTACGAATAATCCAGCATTAGTACAGACACTCATTATTACTCTTGTGGCTCAATGCAATCGAATTCTCACTGCAATGTTAAAAGCATGTGGTGCAGCCCCTCCCACAAAGTGTAGAGTCTGTAACTGCAGCAATATGGGAAGCAAACTCCCTATTAATACCCCAGGAAGGTAATGGATCTCAATAGTTTATTTGATAAGTAATTGCTGAACATGTTAACACCTGTTGTAGGGAGAACAAGGACAGCTGTGTCAGCTGGTGTTTTACCCATTCTCGCTACTTCTGCCTGTGGAAGTGGAATTCTCTCTCCTCCAGTCGGTCCGACGATAGAAGTGGCGTTTGCCCCTGCCTCGCCAATTTTCTCTCTTCATTTCTTTTAATCATGAGAAGCGAGAAGCGCTCCTATGGAAACAGTCAAAAACAACTGTGCGCGAGCTCCACTTAGCTCAGTTAGCAAGCTAGCCAGGTAGCTAGCACCCGAAAGACCGCCACGCTAACGAGTCCGCGGCAAACTTCGCAGTTTGGACATGTTTTTGCTTTTGGTTCGACTGTTTTCAAACACTTTAGCTCTCCCTTGCAGTCTTAAACTCGCTATCTCCTTCTAGTTAGCTTCTTCCTCGTCCCCTCACACAGCAACACATTTTCCTTCCTGCGTTGGCAACGGCGTTTCATCGTGCGGTTCAGAAAGTGCCCCGCCTACCTAACACCCATTGGTGAGATTGACAAAAAATATGTATCATTCCTGGCCACGATTGGTTAGCCCTGATGTCAATCATAGCACAGACCGTTCAGAGCGGGACAATAACAGGAATTAGTGTTCGGCGATGTCGAGTAACAGAGCAAACACCAAATCTAATTCATTGTGAAATAAATGCTTGAAACCTTTATAGCAACAAAAAAGAGCAGTATCGAATTAAAGTAGGAAGCATTAAGTTATCAACAATGTTCTAATAGCCAGTAGGCGTTGCAATTCTGTAACAAACGAGAGCGATTTTCATTTGAGAAAAAAAAAATTCGCCAGTTTATCTGTAAGATGTTTTGTGTAAATGTTATAAATATATAGAGATGAATTAATGTGTATTATTGTACTGCTTTTCTACATATTTCTGTTACGGTTTTGACAGCTACTGTAAGCCACGCCCATATTTAAATCCTTGCATTGCCATTGGCCAAACCGCTGAACACGGAGGTCCGCATTGGTTGTTTTTTTATAAGGGTCCCAAAGAAGTCTGAGATTTTGAATATTGGGTTACAGTGTGGCAAAATGGCGACTGTCATTCAGAATCCACTAAAAGCGTAAGTAATACAAGAAAAACGGATGTTCTTATTTTCGAAACGTGTATTTTGTTTTAAGGGTGAGGGTACATTATTAAGCAGTTATCGCAGCTTTGGATATAGTAGTTGGATGCAGATGCCGTGCATGTTTGCAGATCTCTGCAGCCCTCATGTGTGTTTGTGCAGTGTTACTTTAGTCTTTGTGTTTGTGCAGCTGCGTGCAGAAACTGTAGCCATGTTATGTCGATCTCTTACTTGGCCGGGTGGCTTACCTTGGTGTTTAATCTGCAATGCTCTGATCCTGGTCTTGTTCCTCAGCCTGGGGGTCTGTGTGATACAGTAGGTTAAGCATCAGTGCAGTGTGGCCACTAGTAATGAAACAGTGTTTTCATGCACAGGGAATGGGGAGATTGCTCTACTCCGCTATGCTTTGACAGAAACAACGTCTACTTCTGATATTTGTTATTGAATGCACAAAATATTTATTTTTGTTAAATTTGGTCAAATGTTATCAATGCAAAAATCGAGTCGAGTAGAACCCGTTAAAAATTCAGTTTTATTATGGATAGTGAACACTTTCACGATTTGTCATGTTGAACACTTCACCGGGACTCTTTTGTGTTGCTATGTAATCATGTAATAATTAAATATCTCCATAAATAATTGTTAATCACTGAACTACATGCAAAATATTGTTATTGAATAAAATATAGTTTCAGCAATGATGACTAAAATATACCCATGTGTGATATAAAATAAAACACAGACATTTTAAAAATAATAATTCACTTAAATATAAGTTTTGTGAAAGCTGTGAAATTCACAGAATTTTTTTTCCTCCAAAAAAACATTAATATTAGTATAACTGTAAATAACAGTAAACACAGACTTTGTGTCAATGTGTTGACTTCACCATTTACAGATCTCTCCTCATGGAAGCCCAGTGTTACTTGTAGTTGCCATCAAATCCCTGGTTTGGCCTCAGTCAGTCCTTCCTCACATTAAACCAGGTTCTACTGGAGTTTCACACATTCATGTAATGGCTGGAGGTCTGGAACCAAGTCTGTGTTCTTCTAAACTGCTCTCAACATCTCAATGACTTTTACACATCTTTACACAGATCAAACTCTTGATCCTTTTTACTGCTTTACTGTTGCTTTTACTCTGTTAACTTGCATTCTTGCTGAAGGAAGACATGCAATGCTGAGATAAATGGCTTTAAACCATTTGTGTGAGAGTTTTGCAGAGTATCGTGTGTGTATGTGTGTATGTATATACTGTATAGCTTCCCATAGTAGTCCCGGCGTTTATTTAAAAAATGATTCAGATGGCCCTGTCTTAATAGAGACGGTCTATTATTCTCCTCACAGACGGAATAGTGATGGTATTTACGGCCACAAAATGTCATGCAGCTTCTTCACATTCGACAAACATCACGACTAAAATGATCCCTCTGTCTGTGGCGGTGATACTTGTTTGTGATTGGCTGATTTTGTGGGAGTGGTTTAGCACCAAATTCACCAATAAGTTTAAACAGAGCCGCTTAATATCCATCAATAATCCTCAGATATCGCGACAGGTGTGTAATTACTCATTTGTTACACTCATATAACAGTCTTCAGAAATCAGAGGTTTGTTTTAAGCCATTTCAGACCTTTTAGGGAATAAATTCTGTTAAAACATGAAGGTAGAAAGTGAAAGCTCGGAGGCGTGTGCCTGTGAAAGTGGGAGCGGGGAGAGGGGGGCGTCTATTTATCCCTTCAAACCCGGCTTTTTTTGGAAACAGGCATCAGTAAGAGACAGGCTATTATTAGAAGATATACAGTAACTAAATGGAAGTTAACTATCATCACTTGTTATTTCATGTGAAATGAAAATGTGTATAAGGCTTAGATAATGTTAAATAAAATGTGGGCTAAAGAATGTTTAATAGCTGATAAACTATTCTGTTTAGTCTGTTTGCACAGTAAGGGAAATATCACATTGAGGTTCTATTAGGACGTGTAAACTGTGGTTACTGTGTTTATACTGGTACACTGTCTGTACACTAGATGTACATGGATAAAGACTGGATTCTACTTTTTTCATCAAAACAGTTTACTTCTGGATCAGTGAAAGTACCCCCAGGGCCTTAATCCTGGCATGCGGGAAAAATAGAGATTTGCTGAAATGATCGCTTGCATATTGTGTTTTTCTGAGTCCAGTGTTACATTGGGGATGAACCAACAGTCTGTCATCCAGGCCTTCTGTATTCTGGCACTGGACAGTAATGAACTGGGACACAACATTTTGGTTTTCTCTTTGACACAGTAAAAAACTTTTATGAAAAACCTTCGTGTCAGTTAATTTCAGCTTCCTTATTTGTTTGTTTGTTTGTTTGTTTATTTTTCTCAAACTTTAACTCAAAGACTAAAAAGACAAAAAAACATCAAGGAACTAATTGCAGGTTATTTTTTCTGTACAATATTTTTCTGACTTAAGATATAAAATCCCATGTTAGTGAGAGTAACGTCATTAAACAGCAGGACACTTCCCTGGTTACTCAGTAGGAATGGGCAGGAACACTGAACACATTGATTATAGAAGCTATGTTTTTTTCTTTTCCTTTTCTTTTTTTGTAGTATGTTAAAGAAGAAAAAATATCAAAATGAGAATGATTATATTGTGAATTTTATTTGACTAAATCTGGCAACATGACGACATGTCAAATGACAAAATAAGTCTATGGAAAACAAGCTTTCCATTTTTCTTTAAATTTTATGCAAAGTTTCTCTTTATTTTCTGTTATGAACATAAAATAGCATTGTCAAAAATATTGTGACAATATTGTGAAATGGTATATTTCGTATATATTTTCGACATTACATCCTAGTGTATAATACAAGCTGGATTTAACAGAAATAAAAGGAACAAAAGAGTGTTGTTGGCTGGGAAAAGATGAGTTTTTAATTTTTGTTTGAGCGATTGCAGGGTGATGTTACTGCAGTACAGTGATGTCAATCATTCGTCTACATGTAAATAAAATTAGCAATATTGAAATGCAATCATTGTTGCCGAATAACTCTATTGCTTTTGTCACCTGTGTCGCTCTCAGATATTGCAGACGTTGCTTCACAAACGCAATGACCTGGAGCTTAAATTCTGTAGCGTAGTACTTGTGTTGTGGCATGATATCTGTAAATTCCAAATTTTATCAATTTAATTGTTTATTCTCAACTACAGTATAATGTCACTATGATATAGAGTTGTAAAGGTTTCCAGGGGCGTGACAAGATAGATGCTTCTACTTCAGATTGGAAAATTCAGTATCGCTGCAGCTAATAACATGGTGGTTTATCTTAGAGTTTTAAAACATAAATGAGCATTTTCTGCAGCTTATAGAATGGGGCGGCCTATCATTGGGGAAATACGGTATATAAAAATAGTGCACTACCATTAGAAGTGCAGTAATTAGTGAAGTATATCAAGTATAAAAATGTGTTGTTCAGGACACAGTCAAGGTCTAGACTATGTGTAGCATGAAAACATGATGAAAAGACGTTGACCTGATTGTCTGTTGTTGTTCATGTCTCCTCAACGTGGGCCTAAGATAATCAAACACTGCAATTGTTGCATTTTAACAGTAGTGTTAAACATATATTGCACACTATATGTTGTGCTTTATGAACATGTATTATGTTCATGACATGTACTCAATGTAAACAATGTCTACATAACAGTGTATGGATTGCCCTGACTCTCCTGCCAGTCTCCTGTATTGTGGCTTCTTTTGTTCCAAACCCAAAAACCATGACATAGACATGAATGGCGTTGCCCTGACCCCAGTGTGATAGATCACTTACAATTAGGCATATGCATTTCTCAGTCAAAGCACCACAGAAGACATTTCCATTTTGCTTCTCCATACAGTGCACCAGAAAGGTCGCAATTTATGCATCAGACATGGCATGTGTGGATTTGTCAATGGAAGTGTGTGGACCATGTATTGTGGAGGCGGGACTGTCTCTGAGCAGGGTGCTGCAGATTACACACACACACACACACACACACACACACACACACACACACACACACACACACACACACACACACAC
>JBBIGC010000152.1:2840095-2851121 GCA_037576955.1 Lepidarchus adonis | reverse complement strand
CACACACACACACACACACACACACACACACACACACACACACACACACACACACACACACACACACATACACACAGGATCCTGGGCCCATCTGTTCTGAGGAGCTGCCTCAGAGAGGTGTCGCACTGCAAGAGAGAACGAGACCCATCTGCTCAAAGAACTGGGACACACACACACACTCTCACACACATGCACCATGCACATAGACTGCGTACACACAAACAACCCAATATACATACACACGTGTGTCTGTACCTTATCACACACACAAAAACAAAATGTTAACAGACCTCTTATACCTCAAAGGGATTGGCTCCAACATACACACATTCAAAATTCATGCCAGTGTGTGGGTTTCCTTTCTTTCAGTGATTTACACAAAGATTGCTAATAGCGCTCCCTTGTGGCAAATTGCTTAATAATAACCCAGCTTTATAACGACCTGTCAATTAGAGATGGGTCGTGATATTTGATTATTCAAATAGTCATTAAATGAATTGAATGAAAAAGTGTGTCCAAACTTTTGACATTATATATATGTCAATTTATTTATATAGCACTTTTTTACAACTAACATTGTAACAAAGCAGCTGATGTTACTACCATTTGTAATGTTTACTATCCCTATGAGGGGTCAGTAAAACACAGAAAAACTGTTTATTCTTATTCGAAGAATAGCTGAGTAGCTTCCATAGAATATTAAATAGTTTGTTTTTTTTAAATGCCCGCCCTACTGCGAATATCATGTTTAGGTTAAAAGTAAGCAGACTCATCAATAATGTAAATTTCAATCCTATTTTAGGTTTGAAAAAAATATTTTTGGATTTTATCTATTTTAACCAGGTTAATGTCAGACATCATTTTTTTCTTTTGCATCAATTTATGCCATTTGTATTGGTTTTATTTTCCAAAAACAGTCAAAATTTGTTGTTACCACCAGATGTTGGCAGTGATACAGCTGAAAGATTTTTGCCAATAGCCCTAAAAGATCACTGGCAAAGCATATGTGGCAATTTGAGATTAGATGCTACTGTACAAAAACAGGAATATGTAAAGCCGAAGACTACACCACATACGAAATTCCTTAAATAGATCAGTATAAATGATGTGCAGTGAGTGCACTTGGTGGGATGAGGCCTTCTGTTTGTGTGAATGTGAGTGGGTAAAGGGGTGGAATCACATTACATGGTGCAACTTAGTGTTGACTGTCAGCTATCACTGTAGTTATACAGGTAAACATATAAATATTCAACACAATATAAATGTTTTATACCAAAAGCAGCTATAGGTACATCTAAAAAAAAGTTAAATATTGTGAAAAAGTTAATTATTTCTTGACCTTTCTTTCAGAAAGTGAAATCCATATATAGATTCTTTAAGCCTTTATTTCTTGGAATATCCATGATTATGGCTTATAGATAATAAAACCCAAAATTCACTGTCTCAGAACATTTGAATATTGTGAAAAAGTTTAGTCATGGTGTCACACCCTAATCAGCTAATTAACTCAAAACACCTGCAAAGGTTTCCTGAGCCTTTAAGCGTCTCAGTCTGGGTCAGGAGGCTACACAATCATGGGGAAGATGCTGACTTGACAGATGTACAGAAGACAGTCACTGACACCCTCCAGAAGGAGGGCAAGCCACAAAAGGTTATTGCTAAAGAAGCTGGTTGTCCCAGCAACAGTGGAGCAACAAATGCAGCATTCCTTGTATCAAGCCGCTCCTGAACCAGAGACAACGTCAGAAGTATCTGAACTAAAGAGAAAAAGCATTGAACTATTGCTCAGTGTCCAAATTCCTCTTTTCAGATGAATGTAAATGTTCGTATTATTTGGAAGTCATGGTTCCAGAGTCTGGAGGAAGAGTGGAGAGGCACAGAATCCATGTTGCTTGAAGTCCAGTTTGAAGTTTCAACAGTCAGTGATGATTTGGGGTCATGTCGTCTGCTGGTGTTGGTCACTGTGTTTTCTGAAGTCCACAGTCAACGCATCATCTACCAGGAAATCTTAGAGCACTTCATGCTTCCTTCTGCTGTCAAGCTTTATGGAGATGCTGATTTCATTTTCCAGCAGAACTTGGCACCTGCCCACACTGCTGAAGAAGCCAAAAGCTGGTTCAATGACCAGGGTGTTACTGATTGTCCAGCAAACTCACCTGACCTGAACCCCATAGAGAATCTATGATGTGAGACACCAGACTTAACAATGCAGACGACCTGAAGGCTGCGATCAAAGCAGCTTAGATTTCACTTTCTAAAAGGAATGTCAAGAAATAGTGAACTTTTTTACAATATTTACAATCTTTTTTTATATGTACCTGTATATATACAGGGGGTCCTTGTGTTACGTCATACTCGATATACAGTGATTTGTGTTTATGTCCCTGGCTGCCCTTTTTTTTAACACGGCATTTGTGACATAAAAACAAAGTTCATGCAGGAGCTAGTTGGCAAGCGGAGCGGACGAATACACTTATTACTCACATCAGTATTCAGATTTGCTGGTTTGATTAGATATAGTCATACAAATATATCATCATATTTGAAACTCCTAACTCATTTATGTCCACAATTACTTCTCTGGAATATGTGTCTTCTTCTTATATGAAATTGATATGAGAAATATTATAACAGCCCCAGTGTCTTTGTACAGGAGAAGAGTCAGGTGGGGGACATTATGTTCCACATAGATTGAAGTCATTGTAGTCGGGCGGGGGGAATGGGGTGTTGGGATTAGGGTAAAGATGGAGGGGTGGGGTGTTGAGTCTGCACCCCTCCCCCCACGTTGCATGTGAGCAGCTTGTTGGGGGAACGGATGAATGTCTGGATGAATTTTGGTTCTGACATCAGCAGCGCACTGTTAAAACACAGAGCAGTCTGAAATCCTTTGTGTGTTTACAGACAGAAAGAATAATTGGGGCTTGTGCCAAAAAGGAGAACACACCACTACGCCCTTTTCCTGCACTGCATAGGGAGCTTGTGTGTGTGTATGTGTGTGTGTGTGTGTGTGTGTGAGAGAGAGAGAGAGAGAGAGAGAGAGAGTAAGACTGGGGGCACATGGTTTTTATCAGTTTTTACTGTACCACGCTCCCCAAAGCTCTACAGTAATAACTTCACTCTCCAAACCCTGAGCCTCCAGAGCTGCTCCTAGGCTTTACAAGACGACAGAAGTGAAATGAAATGAAACGAAAACATCTATCTTCTCTATCTAACCCCTCACCCCCTTCCAACACCCTTCATTCTGTTCCCTGTCTGCTGAAAAGTGTGGCAGAGCCTAGGGGCAGCATGACCTTTGGCCCCGCCCTCATCTTCTTGACAAAGCATATGAGGGAAAAATCTTATTGGCAGCTCATGAACCTGAACCTACACTTTTTCACTTGACTCGAGTCTTGCCCTCTAGCTCATGCATTGCTCTTTCCTTTATTTAAGGTAGTGGGGTTTCCCCTATATAATGTAGATTAATTATATCCCAAAATACACTGGAGGAGGGTTTATGTTTACGTTATGTTTAAGTTCTGGTAGCTTAAGGACTGTATGTGGACTAACCTTCCTCCTGCTGACCACTTCTGGAGTAGTCTGGATTCGTGGGCTGATAGAATCACATTGTTTTTATTGTAGTTCACATGTATTTCATGTGCTTCTAAGCCACAGAGGCCTCTTCCACATGTATAAAAGTCACAGTCAACACTGGAATGAAAATGCTCAGCCAAGGATAAATAATTTAAATACTAATATATTATAATCTGGTTAATATTGTAAATATTGTTATTTGAATGTTCTACTATAGACATTTGACATTATATTTTAATACCTATGAACTGTTGATAGCCCATTCAAGCACAAAGCCATGCTTCTGTGCCCATGCAGAATGTGGTTGGGCATTGTCTTGTTGAAATAACCATAGACTTTCTGCGAAAAAATGGTCACCTTAATGGCAACATGTGTCTCTCCAAAATCCCAATGTATATCAATGGTATATTTACACCCCCACACCATGGCAGATGTTGGCTTTTGCAGCTTTATCTGATAATAATCTGGATGGTCCATTTCCTCTGGCATATCAAGTCTTACATTTGTGTCTGTCTTTTATGGTCGCGTCCATTTTTTCTTAAAAAAAAGTTGAACATAGACTTATCTGGCCCCAGCATCTTTCAGCCCAGAGAATTTAGTGGTGTTTCTGTATATAGAGAATTAACAAATTGCAGATTTTATTTTCAGTGTATTTTAATAAATGCTCCAACCTCACCAAGAAATAGGGTTTGTAAATAATCACCACAATAAAAGACGTGGTATTAGGTTAATGCTATTTGTTTAAGGTTTTTCTGCAGAGTTGGAGATGAATTCTGGTGGTCTCTGTCATTTTTTTTATAGAATTAATATTTTCACAATCAAGTCTTACATTAAGCTTTGGAAGTGCTGGGTTACTGTTTAGGCCTTTGGCTCATTCATCAGATATTATTTTAATCAGCAGTGTCATCAGAATCACTTGTCATGAATTGAGCAACCGTTTCATTTCAGTTGCTCACTGTTGTAATTGCTGAGCAGCACAAATTAATTAAAATGAAATTGGATTAATGAATGTGTAATGAGGCTACATGGGCAGAATCCCCAAAAAGGAAATGGACTGCAGTGGACCTTTGTTTCTCTCTCTCTCTCTCTCTCTCTCTCTCTCTCTCTCTCTCTCTCTCTCTCTCTCTCTCTCTCAATGCAAAAAAACAAGTAAATGCAAAATCTGTATCTTTGTTCTGTTTTTTTTCGCATTGTGATACTGACGACATAAAATATTGCAACTCCATCAACACCTCCTATAATATCAGTATGAATTGCATTGTATTAAAACACGTCATATCAGCTGAATGCTTTGATTAATTCAGATGCCCACAGAAACTCATGCGGAATGTCTGAGATTTAGGCAGGATTTGCTCATTTGCATGAGGGCTCATTTGCATATTGCAGCTTTGCGGTTGCAGTAACAATGAGACAAGGATATGTAGCCTGTAGTCCGGCTCTTAAGTGCACATTTTGTTTGCCCTTATGTTTAATATGCGGTTGCTGTGAAAACAGAGGACATGTTTCTGAGCATCCCACTCAGGGGAATGATAGAGATCAGGTTGCACAGATGGAAATTTCACTTTAGTTATATGAGGATTAGAAGTAATGGGCAAAGGTTTCATGGTAATATCTAATTATTTACAAAAGTTTGGGCAACCTTGTTAAATGACATTTTGTTAATTTTCAGAAAAAAAAGTGAATAAACAGAACACACTTCTGGACTCCTTAATTCAGTTTATTTGCTGAATGTAACAGAAAACTGGGGGAAAAACTGATAAAATGTGACCTGTATGATAGTTGTAGCACATTTAGTATATATTGTATATAAAGAAAACATTAAATAATAGATAATATAATAATAATAAATGTAATTGACCAAGAGTAATAGGGATGCACAGTCATATCGGAACCATAACTGTGTTTGCATGAAAAATAATATTAACATTAGGATTGTTAATCACAAGTTTCCTCACAATGATTATTTTAACCAATGAGCTGATCATTTTCAATACTGTAAGATTTGCAGCGATGCAATTCAGTTTGATACTGGGGTCTGCAGTCAAGTATGAAATATGATGAAATTCTTCTATATTTCCATGAGTTTACACATGCAAACATTATAATGTGAACATATTATTGTTAAATGTCAAATACAGCAAAGTAACCACAATCAAAAGCAACTTTAGTAATGCCCACACTAAAACAAAGTGAAATTCATTGTGGAATAAACTTTATTTTGGTTGATTCATTGATACAGATTGATTAATTATTACACCCCTAATCAGCATCAGACATGTATTTAGATATGAAAGATATTTCAAATATGTTTAAATTATTTTGCATATTTTGAAAAATAATATGCAATTTATCGCACTATGGACAAGGAGACTGTTAATGTGATGAGGATATACATTGTTCAAATGCTTTCATTTTCTTCTTCTCATTTTACCTCATTTTTAAGCTGATAGAAGTACACTTATGTAATATGTAATCTACATTAAATTTTTTATGGGGCGATACGATAAGCACAAAATCTCAGCATTGTGGTTATACAGCGGAATACTGTGAATGCGATGCCTTTGAGTATATTAAAGGTTTTACCTCCTCACGTTTCTCTAATTCAAAAAGGCTTGTAAACATTGTTAAAGCTTCAAAATGCACATTTACTCATTTCATTCAGTCCATAAATTAAGCCCAAGCTTTTAAAAACAGTCTGTTTTTACATCATAGTTTTTGTGATGTCACAAAAACAACATCTAAATTTAAGCCTAAGTTTTAAGAAATTCTGTGATTGGTTAGAGGCTCATTTGCATGTTGCATCCTTCAATATCAGCATTGCAGAGGCTGATCTTGGTTAGACTGAAATATCAGCATTGCAGAGGCTGATCTTGGTTAGACGATATATATTGCAATATATATTGTCTTTCGTAATTGGTTTTGGTGTCAGCATGAGCCTATAAATTTCACATTGGTTCATCAATAGTCTGAATTCAACTCCTTGAGACATTACACTGAACGTCTAGATGGATAAATAAATAGAGCGACACAGAAAATGAGGAAATATTAGGAAAATATAGATTTTTTTTGTACATTCAAATTCACAGTTTCAATGTAATTAGACAAATAATTATTAGACAAACCGACAGAGACAGATAGCATGCATAGAAGCCAAAATCCGCTTTAGAAGTGCTGATATAGAGCAGACTTTGTTAGTCACAGACAGGAAAAAGGTGTGTAGAGGCCATTTGGTCGTGTATTTGCTGGTAATGTTGCAGTGCTGACTAATGAGACTAAACCTCTGTTATACAATACACCCCTGTAGAGTCGAGGAAAATGAGTGGAAGAACACTTTTCTTGACAACGCTGCCTAAAAACACTTTGTTTCCCTTTTTCCTTAGAGGATTTTAGTCGAAATACTGTTCATGCAGTGAAACCATATTGATATTCCAATGGCTGAGGTGCAAAGCCCATTTTTCATTGAAATTCAGCACTGATTATGGAAGCTCTCTGCATATGGATTGCCAAAGGAACAACAATAGTTTGGGACACACCTCCCTAAGCCAATAATTATTCAGCGACACTTGTCGAAAAGAGAGACCCTTAAAATCCACCCAAGAGGACGATTTGAATATGAAAGGCTTTTCCTCTTCTGAGCAGAAGAGGCCTCAGAGCTGCACAGCTGAACCACAGTTTGGGTCAGTAACGGCCGCCTTGGATTGGAACAGACACACTAAACATTGCGTCTGTAGCTTCTGGGATGATGGAGGTGTAAACAGAGCCCCTCTGCTGGGTCTTTCAAATCTCACACACTGCTGGGACTTCTAGCTTCATGTTGCTTCTTCCTGTTCATCTCACTTTCGTATGTCATTTTGCATTCACATGCAACTGAAATTGTTCAGCCTCGTTGGCCTGAAGCTTAAGGGGTCCAACTGTGGCATCTCCGAAGCTTATGCCCTAAATAAGTTTGTTTTTGTGTGCATCACTATCCAGTGTAAAGCAGTTTTGGTTGTGGGGAAGCTGGAGCTGATCCCAGCTGATTATGGGCAGAAGGTAGGGTTCACCCTGGACAGGAGGCCAACACAGAGACAGACAATCATTCACATATACTCACACCTGTGGACAATGTAGAGTAGCCAGTGGACCTGTACAAGCCTTTGGACACTGGGAGGAAACCAGAGCACCCGGATAAAACCCACACAAACGGTTCCTCTCAGAGAGATCAAACCCATAACCTTCTTGATGTGAGGCAACAATGCTAACCACTGCACCATCATGCCACAAAAAACAATTTATGTCTACATGTAGTCTTTGGTATCGCACTACAAGCATTAAAAATCAGGATAGTCTCTAAAGCTCAGCTGATTCTTATGGCACTAAGCTGGCCCAAACAGCTGGTTCAGATATAAGTAACAATGGGCTGATTCAAGGGAAAGATCAGTCAGTAAGTGTGTTTTACTTATTCATCTTCATGTTAAAGTTTTTTTTAAACCAAGCTGCTGGTGCACAATTATTGTTTGAATAATACATTCCAGGTATCATGAGCAAATGAGCAATCCAAGGCGACGGAGGCGAGAAACACTCTCTGAAATGAGGAAGAAACTTTTGGAGGAACCAAAGTTCAGTAGAGGAACCAATCCTCCTCTGGTCAACACCAGATAATAGTTAGTGAATATATTGTGCCTGGACCCAAAAGTCATGGTTGGGGTAAAGAAAGCTGGTTGCTTCAGAGAGCCTTTTAGGCTGCTGGTCACTGATGGGTAACCTGATCAGGACTCTTATACAAGTCGCATGCTTTCTGATTTGGGCTTTGAGCGTCTGTAAAGCTTTCCACAGTCTTGGGCAGATAACGCAGGAATTTCAATTCAAGGAACGAAATAAAGCCAACAGGAAATACAGACATGAGGTTGGGGGTGGAAAAGGGAGGGTGATATACAAAAGTAAACAGGAAGTCTTTTATTCCCACTTCATAACTTTGCACTTTGATATATTTCAGATAAGAACAACCCTGCAGGAGGTATTTCATCAAGAAAAAGTCCAGTTGGGAGATTTCCTGGCAATGTCTCATTGGTTGCAGCCATGGGACTGAAAGTGCTCTTTTAAAAGCAATACTTCAGCTTTGTTAGTCAGTTATGGTGCCCGCACACTCCCAACTTCCTACCTGTTTACTCTCAGGCTCTCTCTCTCGTTCTCTCTCTCTCTCTGAACACTGAGGCCCTTTGTGTCCCGCTGCTGGGTCGCAGTATTCCTCTTTGTCCAACCCAACATTCCTCACATAACTGTGCATCCTCTAACCCTGAACAGGGCTGATCTAATCGAGACAGGACGCATTCTGGCTGGCTCATGCCCAGTCCAGGAGGTTCTCTTTCACTGAAGGACCTTATCTTGCCCTCTGAGGTACACACTTAAAAATAAACGCCCCAAAATGAAATGTGTGTACTCCACTGAGTATCAGTCAGATGTGACGATCTGAATGTGATATTGTTTCTTTAGCATGCATGTTATACGAGATACGCAATGACCATTACTGGCCATAAAAATAGTTGGTGTAACAATGTTGGCATTGTTCTTCTCCTCCAGAAAAGCAGAGCATTGAGGAGATGCAAGGCTTCTGTGTTTTCATTGCATTTTCATCTGGACTTTTTGTATTTATTATTTATTTTTAATGCCAATCCAGCTAGTTTGGTTTTGCTACCAACAGGTATGGGAATCCCTGGCGACCTGACATGACAATGACATTGTTGAGTTGCTCAAAACACATATTGTCTCCAGAGAATGTTCTTCTGCAGTGTTTATTTGTGGAATTTAATAAACTATAAAAAGCGAAGTTATGGCTTCCATTATATTAAATTAATATTAACATTGGCAGAGCAATGTTTCCTCTTGTGGATGGGTTAATATTTTTACTTAGTAAAGACGTCTTGGAAGTTCACTGCTCTGGATGGATGGATTATGAACACAGCCCATCACAATGTGAACCACAATGGAAAGTGATCTTTAATCTATCTACATGTGAAGCAGCAGGCAGCCATCAGTATCACCCTGGAAGCCTCAATGGCCTTCAACAGGAGTCAACTGCTGAGCACACACACTGAACAAGTCACAGCGTAATACATCTTCCATGAGAAAACCCAAACTAATCACGATGATTGAATGAACTACGGAATGTCATGGGCGGATTAAGCCATAAACAAGCACAGGCATCCATGGGATAAAATGAACAGAGCAGTCATTGACTAGCATGACTAGCATGACTAGCGTGATATTTTCTATTAAGGAACTGTGTATTGACAATAGGGGTTTACATCTCTAACCACAATCAGATCCATTTAAATTCTTGAGAAAATGGTTCAGCTTGTCTTGCTGTTCAGTAGTGAATGGCCTAATGGTGAGGACCTTGCCCTTGTTATCAAGAAGGTTGTAGGTTCAAATCCCAGCCCAGGAGCCACTGAGGTAGTGTCCCACTATTCTGCTCCCTGGGTGATATAGATTATATAGATACGTGTGAATAGATTGAAGATCACTTTTCATTGTAATGGGTTGTGTTCATAATCCAAACCGCTTAATCCATTTCAGGTCGCAGGGGAAGCTGGAGTCGAACCCAGCAGACCACGGGCCAAGGCCGAGTACACCATGAAATTTTATTTTCACATGATTCGCTACAGCTGTGCCATATCATATCACCCATAATATATTGGCACTATTTCTCCCATGTCGTATTGCAGATGACGCTCACATTCTCACCGTCTCACACTATTTAATCAATATTTAAAGGTTCACAGAAGCAACACGTTTTACAACATTTCCCTTCTTTTCCAGGGGGCTATGAATCCTGCAAATATTGTTTTTTCACTGGAATTTTGTGAATAAATTTCCTATTATGTAAAGTATTGTCTTTAACGGAGGTGGCAAATTTAAGATCAGAAAGTTGTGTTTTTTTTGCTCTGTCTGGACACGTAGTTTGGTTAAAAAAAGTCTTCAAATCTTGACCTGAAATCCAGATACCGCTACCGGAATTTATAAGCACCAGTATATATGACTCAAGGTGGCAAATCCATTCCATCAACAGCTCTGGTACTACTGGGGATTACAAAATCCTGGGGCAGTATATGGATTCCAGGTCCACTCTGCATGTGATGGTCAGGATTACGTTTTACTGTTTTGGATCAAGGACACACAAGCACAATACAAATACACATTATATTATACAAATGTTCAACATTAAAACTTGAGTGAAAATCAAACAGGCAGTTAAAAGTACAAAAATGAAAAAAGTTGGTTAAAGTAAAAAAGTAAGTTTAAAAAGATGAGTTTTAAACTGAGACTTGGGCAGTAGGCACCACGAAAGAGGTGGATTGTGAAGATCAAAGAGTGAGAAGGAATAGAAATATGTGAAAGATCAGAAAGATAGATAGATAGATAGATAGATAGATAGATAGATAGATAGATAGATAGATAGATAGATAGATAGATAGAT
>JBBIGC010000152.1:2801680-2831286 GCA_037576955.1 Lepidarchus adonis | reverse complement strand
TTTTTATTGTTGGTAGCTCATTTTGACTTGGTCAATTTAAAAGTAGCTCGCAAGCCAAAAAAGTTTGAGCACCCCTGATGTAAAGGGTTTTCCCAAACAAGGCTGCATATACAATATGGCTAAAACATTTTCTGCACTTGTTTCAATGAGATGATGTCAGATATAAGACATTACTTCTTGGAATAATAAGTCTGTTGAATGCTGTGTTGCTCAGAGCCGAGGCTCCGGCCGCAGAAGGACAGAGCAAGTGGCAAATGATGACCAGGACAAGCCCTACGTGTGTGACAGTAAGCATCAATTGATTACACTGTACAACACCAATGTGCCTCCATGACTGTCAGAGGTTGACAGGTAGTCTCCCCACAGGCCATGCAGACTAGGGAAGCACCATGCAATTGAAGCAGGTATAGGTATATTGATTAAATAGCCACATATTGCAGTTGGAGCAGAATATAATTATAAATTGTCTTTTTGTTGACATAAACTTCATAAACCCTTTTTATGTCTTTATTAAGAACAACCATCAGTCAGGTGTTAGCGTACCTGAAGGCTTGTTAAGAAAATGAGTTTGAAGATGTGGACCAGAGCTACATTGACTAGTACACAGTCACTGAGGAGAAGGTGAATTCCAAAGTGTATCAAAACATTCTTCAGGATAATGTGAGAATATCTGTGCATCAGCTGAAACTCTGTAGAAGTTGGGTGATGCAACAGGACAATGACTCAAAACACTGGAGAAAGTCAACAACAGAATGGCTTCAGAAAAACAAAATCCACGTTAACCAGTTATTAATCCCAAGGGTTCACATACTTTTTCCATTAACAATATAAATAGTTTAGGGTTCTCAATAGAGACATAAAAAGATAAGTTATTATTTTAGGCACATTATATTTGTCAATACCCTTGACTTCACATAGTTACACAAAGTAGATTTTAGTGAAACACTGGCGAAATCACTACATTTTGATGAAACCAAAAAACTATTTTAATTATATTTTGAACGGTTTAATGTGACCAGGAAGACAATCTAACAATGAGCAGTGGTGGCCTAATGGTTAGGACCAGAGGGTCGCACGTTCATGTCCCAGCCCAGGCACCACGTAGGTACTGTCCTGCTACACTGCTCCATGTGTGGATGGGTTAAAGAGGTCAAATTTCATTGTGGTGCACTTTGTGTGATTGAGTGTGTTCACAATGACATTCATTCACATGTGTAAAAACGCTTTATTGGCAAGTTAACTTATAATGCATGGTTAAAGACCAAATTATCAGGAAGTCTTACTGGTCAGGTTGTTCACAGCATTTAGTAAATCAATGACACATGATGGATTAAGCGTAGTACAGTGATGGTGGTTAGCATTGTCACCTCACGGCAAGAAGGTCCTGGGTTTGATCCCCAGGTTGGCCCTTATGTGTGGAGTGTATTAGCTCTAGGTTCCTTTCTGGTTCCCTTCCACTGTCCTAAGGCTTGTGGTTTAGGTTGTCTGGCTAAACTGCCCATTGGGGTGTGTGTGTGTGGTTTGTCTCGGTGTTGCCCTGTGATGGGTTGGCCTCCTGTCTAGGGTGAACCCTGCCCATGGTCTGCTAGGATCAGCTCCAGCTTCTCCACAACTCAAACTGGATAAGAGGCTTGTGAAATTAACTTATTCTGTTGAGACTGTAGCGATCCCGGTTCGGGTGAGCGCATCGCGCAGGGTAAACAGGGAACACCCGAGGATCGAACCCGGGACGCTGGCGTCACACGAACCAGGAGAGAAATAAAACAAAAACATTTAAAATAATAAAGGAAAAGGGAAAAGCTAATCTAAAGAACTAAGAAACAAATAACCCAGTAAAGAGGGGGAAACCCTCAGAGTAAAACAGAGAACAGAAATCTAACAAATGAAGAAAAGAGAGTAACATCTCTCGAGCTACGGATTGCAAAGTTTTTCAAAAGTCTTTCAAAAAATCAGCCCCGAAGCCAAAGTGAACAGGCTTCTTGTAGTCTGCTCTGATGAGGGGCTGAAGAGCCTAACCTGTTTCCCAGGTGAGGCCTGATGAGGGACAGACACCCCCCCCCCAGTGGACAGGTAGGGACGTGCCGGCTCCGGTCCCTACAGAGACAGTTTTGCGCTTCAGGACGTAATGCAGAATTTGGCTTATTTTAACAAATGATATTTGAGAGAATCTGTCAGTGGAATAAGGCTGTTGCTGTAGACAAGTAGACCCATAACATTTTAATAAAGCTGTAAGATGATTTCATACTGCAATGTATGTCAATGAAAGTGTCATTGTGAACACTCAATTGCAAACTCTATCTATCTATATTGCACAGCTATCAACAGTGCGTAGTGGGACGGTACCTTTCTCAAGGGTTCCCCAGTGGTACCTGGGCTAGGACTTAAACCTGCAACCTTCTGGGCAATGTCCTAATCACTAGACCACCATGCCCCAAGGAGAAATGTAGATGGATTCCACATGACTCCAGCATCATTACTTCCAGAGGAGAGTAAATGAAAGATACCAGTGACTGCTCTGGTGTTATCTTTTAAATTTATGTGTAAATGAGTTACATTTATGAATCTAATTTCAAATCACATTTTGCAGTGTAGGCGACAAGTTGCTCGTGCATTTTATAGCTCACAAAAACAACGAATTTTCTTAGTCATGCTGAACTTTTTCTTCCTGATTTGTTTGCATTTCTCTATGTATTATTTTCTCTCACAGGGTATTAATGTTTTTTTCTTCTTCTACCATTTACCTGCCTTGTCTGTATAAACGACCTGCAAACTTCCTCCACAGTATGAACATGGCTTGTGTCTTATGTTGGCCTGTGTTTTTCCATTTCAGCATGGACAGTAGACCTGCGTGGTCTTTCGTAGTCTCGACAGCATGTATCTACGCAGAAGAAAAACCTTTGGGTTTCCAGAAGCATCTTTGAATGAAACTGTTTTGTTCTCTTGTCTCTCCTTTTGCTTTGTGTCTTCTCTGTTCCAGACAGATACAAACAAAAGCATAACTCAAAAACTGCTGACTCAGGTATACGGCCATGTTGCCATCTTCCTCTTGCTTGGACTTAAGGGCTGCACGAATGACCAGGCTTACCAAGGCTGTCCTATCAAGGAAAGCTTAACCTCAGCAGGCCGGCACTAACCTCTTGCTCTGTAGTGATTAATGTGCATTGTTTCCTGCCTGGCTATAAGTAGTATGCATGGCTAACAACACTGTTTATTGGCTAAACTAAGCATCAGGTACAGGGCAGGGGCTGCAGATGACCTCTTGCCTTTAACACCTCTGCTATGCTGCCGCAGTTTCTGATCCCGGATGAGGCCAAGGACTTTGTTTCACTATAGACATGCATGCATTGACTCCCTTTTTTCAGTTTTATCTTATGTTACGCCCTTTTTTCTATGATGTAACATCTGAAGAGTTATGTAAGAGCCAGTCAGAGTGCAGCCCAGCCCATGTGGCGTTCCAGTCCAATAGTAAACTGTAGATATAATCTTAGGCAGATTATTTTAGACAGTTAAGCCCTTCCCTACAGTTGGAAGCCTGATATTTATCATCATATACAATTAAAGTCATTGACTGAACATTGAGTTTACTTGATTTAAATGCATTTGCCATTTCAACTTGAATAAAAATGAATATAGTTATCTCCAAAAGTAAATTGAATGGCAGCATTTTGTTGATTTTGTAATATTCATGTGGAAATTACACATTTAAACCAGTTAAATTCACTACATAATTTTTTTCCCAATGCTGCTATGTATGATGGTTCAGAAAATAATAATACTATCATTTTGTGACGGCGAACACAACCGATAATGATAAAGATTGTGTCTGTCAGATTCTTTTGATTCGGAAAGTTCTGGAAGGATTGAAGAAACCTTAGTATGAAGTTTGCAAACAGGGCAAATTACACTGCCAGTCAATATAGGACTCAGGGGAACAGTAATTGTAGAACAGGTTTATATACGTAGTTTTTTCTTTTTAAAATATATTATTTTTTGCTGTTTGAGTAATATTTTAAACTTTTATGCTTTTGACATAATTCTATACATAGGTATTGGTTATATTTGTCAGATAGTCAGGTGTGTCCAAGCTTTTGACTGGCAAAACATGCAAAATTAAATGTTAAATGATACATTATTCTGTGAAAGGTGAAAAAGAAACATTTATTATTGGCACATCTAATCTATATCAGCAGGAAAATGGAAAAGTAATTGGTCAATAAAATATATGCCTTTGGTGCCAGAGGTGCCAATGTCAAAATTGATATAGTCAAATTATTTGGCCTAAGCAAAATTTTAGTTGTGACTAATACTGTTGTTAAAAAAGATTATTTACATTTAGCTACATATACAGTACAGCTGAATCACATATATTTATATTATATATACATATTTTACTAAGTTAAAATCAATTTGGGGAAAAAAGTTAGGCATAAACTAATGCAGTGATGTGACTGAGGCTATTATGGCTAGAATAGCTATAAATATTAACACAAAGTCCAAAAATGAGAAGAAAAAATGCCTTTATAATAATGCCAGACAATTTCTGCAAGCACTCCAACAGGATTCTAGCAGTGCCAAGCTAACAGCATTACACATAAATATTTAGTCTAATATTTAGATGAAAAATGGTTAGTTTAAGCTACTAACAGACATATTAACATATATATTTTACGTTGTATATAGAATTTCCAGAGTTGTTCCTTCAGTAAAGAGGCCTACTGGCAGAAACTCAATTATTAGGCTGCCACTCATATTCAGTCATTAAAATATCTAGGTCTTCCTTTGTAGAATGTTGTTTTCCCTCATAAAAATGGATCCACTCATTGGAATTCCTCTGCCACTTCACCAGTAATGTTCATGGACAATTTGGCAAGACATGGCTTCAACCAGGACCTGAAGGCCTAACCCTTTGGAGAGCAATGTTTAACCCAACAGTTTCCAGTTCAAATTTAGTGAGCAAGTAGTGCTGCTACAAAACGTGGTAGAGGTTTAGTTAGTTCCCAGAAATCCCCAAAACCAGCAGTGTAAGATGTGGGAGTTGTGAATGGAATAAAAAATGTTGTAATACTCCCACATCCATCACTGAACTGCACCTAACCCTAGTCCACTCTGATCTAGCAAACTTAAGAATATTAAAGAATACTTGCATTGGACTAGAAAGCAAGAACGTATTGCTATCATATCATACTGCTGATATGATGTGGTAGCTGTCTGTCCCAACCAATCAGCATGTACCATTACATGTTGTTGTAGCATTAGCATGTTATATGCTTAAGAGTTTATGCTTTTAATTGATCTTCAGTGTAATTTTGGCATAGTTACTGTACGCTTGCCCTATAGCCTTCATGTTCGCACCTTAGGCCCAGCTTCCCAGTAGATCCAATGATAGTTTATGCCAATGATGTTCTAGCAGGAACATGAATGTATGTAGGGGTGTGTTTTCCCTTTTCTGGTATTGTGACAGTTGTGTCTTTTTCATTGTAGTTTGTGGTAAACGTTATAAGAACCGACCTGGACTGAGTTATCACTATACCCACACACATCTGGCTGAGGAGGAGGGAGAGGAGGAAAGAGAAACAGAAATTCCTTTGTCACCACCCGAACACAAGCCTGAAAACCATAAACGTAAAATTATTTCTAACCTTACATTACTTTGCATTGCTTTTGTTTGAAGGTCTTGGAGATTTGTGCACTGTTTTTGCTTTTTGCATTTATACTGCTACAGGTACATCTACAAAAATGTGAATATCATGAAAAAAATCTATATTTCTTGACATTCCTTTCAGAAAGTGAAATTCATATATAGATTCATTACACATATAGTGAAATATGTCAAGCCTTTATTTTATCTGGAATTTTATCACATAATATCACAAAAGATAAATAAAATTGGTTTTTAAACAGAAATGTCAGGCTTCTGAAAAGTATGTTCATTCCTACGCACTCAATACTTGGTTGGGCTCCTTTTGCATGAATTACTGCATCAATGCGGCGTGACATGGAGATGATCAGCCTGTGGCTCTGCTGAGATGTAATGGAAGCCCAAGTTGCTTTGATAGCAGCCTTCAGGTCGTCTGCATTGTTGGGTCTGGTGTCTCTCATCATAGATTCTCTATGGGTTTCAGGTCAGGTGAGTTTGCTGGACAATCAAGCACAGTAACACCCTGGTCATTGAACCAGCTTTTGGTTCCTTTGGCAGTGTGGGCAGGTGCCAAGTCCTGCTGGAAAATGAAATCAGCATCTCCATAAAGCTTGTCAGCAGAAGGAAGCATGAAGTGCTCGAAGATTTCCTGGTAGAGGCTGCGTTGACTGTGGACTTCACAGTGACCAACACCAGCAGATGACTTGGCTCCCAAATCATCACTGACTGTGGAAACTTCAGGCAATGTGGATTCTGTACCTTTCCACTCTTCCTCCAAACTCTGGGACCTTGATTTCCAAATGATATGCAAAATTTACATTAATCTGAAAAGAGAACTTTGGACACTGAGCAACAGTCCAGTGCTTTTTCTCCTTAGCCAAGATAAGACATTTCTGATGTTGTCTCTGGTTCAAGAAGTGGTTTGTCAAAAGGAATGCGATGTTTGTAGCCCATGTCTAGGATTTGTCTGTGTGTAGTTCAGCCTCAGTCCACTTCGTGTTAAGCTCCCCCAAATTCTTGAATGAATTTTGCTTGGCAGTACACTGGAGGCTGCAGTTGTTCCTGTTGCTGACACAACCAGCTTCTTTAGCAATTACCTTTTGTGTCAATAACTGGCATCTGGACATCTGTCAAGTCAGCAGTCTTCCCCATGATTGTTGTGTAGCCTCCTGACCCAGACTGAGACCATTTAAAAGTTTAGAAAAAGTTAATTAGCTGATTGTGACAACTTTTTCACAATATTCAAACTTTGAGACAGTGAATTTTGAATTTTGTTGGTTATGAAAGCCATAATCATTGAAACTCCAAGAAATGAAGGCTTGAAGTCTTGACATATTTCACTTTATGTGTAATGAATCTATGTATGCATTTCACTTTCTGAAAGGAAGGTCATTAAAAATATTAAAAATTTTTAGCTGTACCTGTGTAATTAGTTATACACCTGCAATAGAGAGAGAACATATTAATAACCTGTTTTAGCATGTTTACAGTGACTAAAATATTCTAAAAGAAAAATGCAATCACTTTTAGAGTTAGTGTAGCACCTTTGTCCAAACTGATTTTCAGTTCTACAGTACTATGGGAAAATCTTGGGCAATTGTGCAAATTGTTCCCATTTATCTCAGCAGTGAGTGTCTATCTGCAACAAAAACACAAACTATCTTTAGAATAAATGCAAACAAACAAAAAAAAAAACTACATCTGTTTTGTGTGTTAAAAGTATGTCATATGTTTTGAGAGCTGGTTAGAACAGCATACTCATTCACATTATTGTGCATGTTTGAAGTTGGTTAACTGAGAAAGCCATAGAACATTGAGAATGAATTTGCAATAAAATTAGTTATAATAATAATGCCTTATATTTGAGAAAATTGGCATAAAATCTTTAGGAAGCTACAACAACAAAAAGTATTATAAAAAAATTATTACAGTAAATGATTTGCAATTTAAAAAAATCATCTCAAACCCACGAGACAAATAAAAATATTTGTTATTATTGATTTTAAAATATCACATAATATTAACATAAGTTAAAATGTTTTAAAATGATTAATTTTAATTAAACAGAAATGTTCTTTGTATTATATTCCCTTTTGTAATAATACTTTATGATGTTCATCTTTCTGACCATTTCTATCCCTATAGCACAAAAGGGACCTGATGGTACCATCATTCCCAATGATTACTGTGACTTCTGTCTGGGTGACTCAGGCTCCAACAGGAAGACAGGCCAAGCTGAGGAGTTAGTGTCCTGTTCAGACTGTGGACGCTCTGGTCAGTACCTCTGGGATCCATTACACTCTAAACCTGCACAACTCACCTAGCCATACCATGTAGCCAACATAGAAGCACTGCAGAATCAGGCACCCTGTCTCCATCTCCATCTTTTCCTCATTGTACGGACTGAAAAGACTAAACACTCTGATTCATTTCTCTATTCTTTCAGTAAAGAAAACTATACATGCAGTTTGAGTTAATGCAAAGTTAGACATCTCACAGTTCATAATCATGTGAAATACAAAATCCATCAAATTAGAAGCCCTTACCAAAGCCATGTAATTGCTAAACAACATGAAACCCCCAGCACACTGCCAACCAATCAAAAGCACATTTTTCAGTCAATAATTGTTTTTTAAATTCATAATGCTATCATTTTATCTATTTTTATGTTTTGTTGCTTATCTGGTTTATAATAAGTCTCATTATTAGGCAACATCAGACATTTACACTGAATTTAGACATTTAAACGTATCATGCATCATTCATTTCAACATATTCTCATGTATTTCATTGTGTGCACATATACCATCAACCCATATTTTGCAAGTAAGTGTGTGTTTTCTGAACTTTTACTGAGTTTAGTTGTCTGTGGTTTGGATTATGGTCTGCTTTACAAAAAGCTGGTGATTAGGGGATTTGGCTCTTACATGAAATACATGTTTTGTGCAACATTTTTTCTCAGTTTTCCAAAGAATTAGTAGCAACAAATGCTGAGCTCCATTAACTTGTAATGCTCTTGTAGTTGTGGCACATTTTTATCAGTTTCAACAGTTATGACCAAGATTGTTGCAGTCATTTCATAAAAATAATGTTTGGAAAGTATAGAACTTTTCAGCGAAAGGAAAGTAGCATCCAGAAAAAACGCTAATTCCAACCAAGTATGTTCATACTTATCTGGGTTTTTTTTGTTTGGGGTTTTTTTGGTCTGAGAAGTATGTTAGAAATCTGTGAGGCTGGTGAATGATCCTAAACAGATAGTTTAGGGTTCCATCACTTTATCTCAGTTCATGTGCTCCACAAAATGTTATTATTTTTACTCATATTTTACACGTTTTATGTTTATTCCTTCTTATGTCCTTTGGATATGTCACTCATTCTCAAAGTATGTCCCTGCTTATGGATCAATGGTGTAACTAGCACAGAGAGAGAGAAGATTCATTTTGCTGAGAGAGAAAAAACCATTGCAACATGCACACAGTAAATATTCTCACCGGATTGACAACTTATGCAACTGGAAATACATGAGACTGAAGACATACTAAAACAGCACACTCGTGGCGCTGACTGTGTGCCTCCATTTAATGGAATTTGTAAATATAAATGAAACCAAATTGATCCGTAAAGTAACTTTTTTGGCCATATGTCAGGCTGCCTCTGTTGTATTGCCAGTTGTCCATGCTGAAGAGTATGTGAAGCATAGTTGACTTCAGTGTTGCTTGTCTGTGTTTCTGCTGTGATGCTGATATGTCCGTCATACATGTCAGCTGGACGTGCGAGCGAGCCGGGTGCGAAGAGGAGGATGGCTGGACTTCGGGACATGTTCGACGACACGTCCGAAAGTGAGGCGTCCACCTTTCGTGGCTTTGAGGAGGACCAGCTTGACGGGCTTCTATCAGATGACAGCAGTGGCTCTCCCTAGTACAGATAGATACAGGGCGAAAAGCAAGGGGCGGGCACTGAAGAAAGCTCTGGCACAGTGTTTTTCATTTTGCTCTTGGTGAAACTGTGCGTAATGGACATTCAAGCTTTGACCCAACGCTTATGAAACTAATGGAACTAATGGATAATGTTTTTCTCTGGAATCTTGGCAGCCTTGCTTTTTTACAGCACTACATGTAGGGAGTGAAAGAGACTCACTTTGAGCAATAAGGAAAATATGGCTTCGGCATTGATACATATAAATAGGACTCAATAAAAAACAAAAAACACTTCGCTTCCAAACGGGGGCACCCTGCAGTGGACACAAGGCAGTATAGATACAGTGTGTTTGCTCTTTCCTGCGAATTAATGCAGTTGATGAGAGGGAACCAATCACATGAGTCGGCAAACCCAGCAAGTCTGAGATGTTACCAGGGCGACTGTGATGCGTTGACCTATTGGAAGGCAGAAAATGGCGAGGAAGGACAGTTAGCCGAGAGGTAAGAGCCAATCGGCGTTTACTTGTCCATCTCTCGACTAACAGGGCCGGACGGTCACTCTGCAGGACGTGTGAATCCTCGTCTCTCTGTTGTGTGATGCTCGCCACCTGGCACGGGATAAATGGAAAGAATGAGTGGCATTCAGTGGACACATTGTGCGTGAAGCATCAAATATATATTTGACATTTTACTTTCTGAATGTATAGCTAGTTTAAGGTAATCACCCCCAGTGGCATATTTAACCACACAGAAGAGCCAACTACGTGCATTACTGTACATGCATTTCAGTGGTTATTGCCTCCATATCGTCACAGCCCAAAGAAAACCATATACAATGAAATGATGTTGGAGAAAATGCTTCTACTTGATCTCATATTGGCTGCAGTGGGGGCTTAGTGGTTAGGATCTTTCCCTTTTGAACGCAGGGTCACAGATTTAAGTCCCGGTGCAGGGACTTGAGCAGAATCATTGAGCAAGATACCATCCTTCTACACTGCCCCCGGATGCACCACAACAAATATAAAATGTTTTCAGTTTATTTCATACACAAATCATCACTATATAAATAAATATAAATATAAGACAGTAGTGTAATAGCTTAAGATTAACACTTCATATTCATTTAAAGGCAGAGCCCCTAAATTCTGGAGTTCCCTTCTTCAGTCTTTCTCTGATCTGAGCTTAAGACCATTCTCTTCAATTAATATTTCTCCGGCTCCACTTCTGCTTATTTTTTCCTTTGTAATCACCCTTGTTTATTATTATTATTATTATTATTATTATTATTATTACTCTTATTCTGATTATGATGATGATTGTTATTATGCTAGCTTTAGGTTGGCATGATGGTGCTGTTGGCCAGTGCTGCCAGCTCACAGCAAGAAGGGCTTGGGTTTGATCCATAAGTGTCTTTCTATGTGGAGTGTACAAGCTCTCCCTGTGTTTGTGTAAGCTGTTTATCTTCTCTATCTATGCACTTGCTCTGCCACCTACACATTATACCATTTATTTGATGTAAAGCACTGTTAAGCTTTCAGCAGAGACCTGCTTTGACTTTGAGGCAATGACTAGACATAGAGAAATGAAAGTTACGATGATGAAAGTCCAAGGAGCCTCTTGCTTTCAGGGTATGTGAAGAGTGAATAGAAAAAGTAGAAAAACTATTTCTATAGAGTGTCCACTGCAAGCACTGAAGACTATTGATTAGCTCCTGTTCCTGAAATGGTTTGTTTTGTTTTAAAGTGAGTGACACCTGAACAATTTCTTCTTTCCAACCAGGTGAGGAGATGGGAGAACAGTCAAGGAGGCAGGGTTATTACTAAAGGTTTCTAAAGCTAACAGAGAGAAGTGAGCATGTTAGTCAGAGAACTGTAACTGGACAGGTACTTGTATACAGAGCACAAATTTAGAGGGGGGTGGCGGACGAGAGTGAGAGGCCTAGGACTGTATAACCTGTGTTTCTCTGAGGAGATTTATGAAGGTATTGTATTCAATGCTTATGAGATATTGTTACAGGAATGAGGGGTCCCAAGTGCAAGGGGGAATAGAAATAGTGGAACACGCTCTCGCTCACCTGCCACCAATCCAGAAAGTAGATCCGGCCGAGACTGAAAGTGATTGGCGTAGGGATACAAGTTTACAGAAAGGAGATGGAAAACCAACGGCTAGCGAGCAGCAGCCAACCACTCACTCGCCAACGTGCTATTAATGACAGCTGACAGGTGAAAACGATGTGGGTGCTCAGAAATAAAGCCCCTCAGAAATAAAGAGCATGTCTCTCCTCAGGATTACTCGTCCTCTGGAATGAGGGTGCATTCACGGTTTCCAACCGGAAGAGACCCCTGATCATGCACCGCATCTGCATGTGGGAGCCACACCAAGCCCACGCCACCTTCCAGAACAAAACAGAGCATGCTTCCCTTCTAAGGAGTGTAGTGTTACTACAGGGTGAGGGGGAAGCCCACAGAGATGCGTGCATGCTAGAACCCATGTAGGGGGAAGCCCGGCAGCCAACCGTGAATTTTATACAGAACCGTGATTGAGAATCTAAAACCAAATACCAAATTACAGACCAGCTCTGGGGCACAGCCAGCGAAAGAAATCGCAGCCGTGCCAACTAGAACAGTAAGGAAGGAGCCCACCAAGGCCGGACGGGAGCAACCACGCTGATACAGCTGACACGTATCAGCACTGATTACTCCCGAGCAACACATCGCTCCCACCACCGAGGTGCAGATGGTGTCACACACATGTGGAGGAGCAACAAGGGGAAACCACTCCTCCCCACACTGTTGCTCAATGAATATAGTGCTGTGAAAAAGTATTTTATCCTGATTTCTTTTCTTTTTTTGTATTCGTCACAGTTGCATGTTTCGGAAACTCGTTTTAATATAAGACAAAGATAACCTGAGTAAGTAGAAGATGCAGTTTTATGGTTATTTCACTTAAAAGAAAAAAACTACTTGTGTCTATGTGAAAAAATGATCAAAAATGCTTGATTGCAGTTCTTGCTGCCTAGGGTGGCACAACCAGTTATTAGATTTAGGGGGCAAGTGGGTTTGAATACCTTTATTTCCTTAATAATTGAAATAATCAATTACAGATTACATTTTGTGTTTACTAGGGTTATCTGGAAGAAAAGCAGAGTAAATTTCAGGATATTAGGAAAACTTTGTCACAGCACTGTATATTTCTCATGCATTGTCCATCCATCTGTATGGAAAGTCTGTTGGGCTATAGACTTAGTTCTGTTTCGCATTTGAGTTCATATTTAATGGCACTACAATCAAGATTCCTTTTACTCATATGAGGTTGAATTTGTAAAAATATACTAATATATTAATTGAATTGTTTGGTATATATTGAGTTTTCTCTCTCTCTGTCTTTCTCTCTCTCCCTAGGCCACCCTTCCTGCCTGCAGTTCACAGACAACATGATGCAGGCCGTGCGGACATACCAGTGGCAGTGCATCGAGTGCAAGTCCTGCAGTCTTTGTGGCACCTCAGAGAACGATGTATGGGTTTTAAAGTTCTCTTTTTCACGTTACACAATAAAACTACAACATACCATTACAATCAGAGGCTGGCATGATATGTGAAGAGAGGAAAATACACACGGGATATTATTTTAAACCCAGAATAAATATGATTCCTAATGATTCAGGGCATCATGATGTGAAAATTAATGTGAATGGATTTGAATACTCTACTACTATGTGAAATAACTACTCAGAAATGGTTGTATAAATTTTGCATTTGGAAAAGAAGAATTAAGCACATTTATTGAATATTCTAATGATCATTTTCCAAAATCAGTGCAGTGATTTGTGGCATGAAACTGAACACACCCCATCACACAAAGTGTACAGCAGTGAAATGTGATCCTAAGACCACCACTGCCCCTCCCACCTTCAGATCTGTTTTTATGCCTCTATTCACATGAGGAGGTGTGAGGAGATGAAGAAACACACATGCAGATCTTTTCAGAGTTCTTTTCCAATGGCCTAGTGGTTATGGCCTTGCCCTTGCAGTCAGAAGGTTGTAGGTTCAAGTCATAGCCCGGGCACCACTGAGGTACCCATGAAGGAGGTGCACTGCTCCCAGTCCTCATGTGTTGGGTTAAATGCAGGGGTCACATTTCATATATGCAGTGTGGTGCACATTGAGTGATGGTGTGTTCACAATGACAAATCATCTCTTTCACTTCACAGCATCATTTTGGGCAGAACGCTAATAACTGGTTGCACTTGTCTCCTACAGGATCAGCTCCTCTTCTGTGACGACTGTGATCGGGGTTATCACATGTATTGCCTCAAGCCTCCCATGACTGAGCCTCCTGAGGGTAAGCTCAGCTCCCAAAATATTTGAATAGACTTTGCGTTGAAATGGTTATAGGCTTCACCAGGACGTCCAGGTTCAGTGCAGGTTTAGATGCATAGATGTTAATGATTGCAAGTGATGATTATAATGACTTTATTATACAGTCCCATACAACCTGGTACATACACTCGTACCTCAAACAGCCTGAACATAACACACACTCCACTACGGAACAGGAGATGGATTTTTGTCATTGTAAGCACACTCAGACAAAGTGCACCACAGTAAACCGTTCCTCTCCACACATGGAGCAGTGGGCAGATATAACAGAACCCAGAGAGCAGTTTAGTGGGACGGTTCCACAGTGGTGCCTGGGCTGGGACTTGTGACCTTCTCATCACAATGACAAGGTCCAATGGATGGATGGAGGGAGGGAGCAAGCAACTACAATTGTCACTATTGTACTCAGAATGGTCAACAGTATAATTGCAGTGTTCCTGTAGTGGTCACTGTCCATTGATGGTTGAGTTGAAAGAGGCTGATAAATTGAGCTGGATCAGACTGGGTTATAGCCAGTAACTCAGTGGTAGATCAGAAGTACCACTGAGGAACCCGTGAGCAAGGTACCGTCCCAATACACTGCTGCTGATAGCTGCTCCACGTGTGCACGGTTGATGGGTTAATTAATTAAAAAATTAAATAATAAATAATATTAATAATGATGATGATAGTAATGATACCATACTGTAGTGTGTGTTATGTTATCTGTGCAGTGTTAGCTTTTCAGACACTATGCAGAAGAACCAGTTTGAGTGTGAGGTTTGCACTTGAACCGCATTCCAGAAGCTAATTTATATTTGAATTATGAGTTAATGGTTTTGGAGGAGTGGGGGGGGGTTTATGGGCAGGAAACAAAAAAAGGAGGGTCACTTGTCCTCAGGATCTGAAATTTCCGGGAGTCCTAGTGTTAAATGCAGAGAAACGTTTGATTACGCTGCTCTGTGTGTGATTGAGTGTGTTCACAATGACAAATAGTGACTTTGCAATAGTAACAGTACACCTACGTGGTATGTTTCTGATAAAGTGGCACGAGCGTAACTAAAGCTCATCTGCACACAGTTCTGTGTTCAGTCTTTCCTCTCAATGCATTCGCAGGCAGCTGGAGTTGTCATCTTTGTCTGGACCTACTAAAGGACAAAGCCTCAGCGTTCGGAGAACCGTCTATGACTTAAAGGAGTCTATTTCTTCCACATCCCTCACAGCCTCGCAAGCACACATCAGCACGGAGCTGGGCCAGGATACCGTTTCTGTCCAGGCTCAGGCAGCGTCTACCTCTAACATTAACCCACCTACACGGCACAGATTCACACACAACCAGACGCTTCAGCGGTCAGCAGTCTACCTCGCGCACTCCAAAAGCAGGGATTTACACACGGCACGGTGCAGAAGGACACAGGTCATGAGGAAGCAGCACTACAACACGTCCACAGTGAACCGGTTTAGGGTTCTGGAGATCATTACTGCCTATGTACTAAAATGCGATGCAAAAAAGGATGTTTTTTTATCCAGTTCACCTTTATCACGTTTCTTCCATCTGAATCTTCTGCAGGACACTAAAATTTACCCAATAATAAAGCAGCATGAGGATTGAGCAGCTTCGAACAGGTTCAATCCTCAATTCTATAGCCGGGTCAGAAAAGAGGCGAGGCCTTTTGGTCTGCGCTTCCTCTTTTAGAATCAGTAATCAGGTGAGATGGTGTCTCTGAACCCCGGACTGGATTTCCGGATCTGGATTCGTCTCCTTGTACTTTTTGGAGCTCTAGATCCTGCGAACTTACCTAGCTATCTACCTAGTCCAAAATCACAGTTTGCTAGTTCCCTCTCAAACACTCACTACACCTGGCAATTAACAGGTGTGTTGGTCCAGGTGTGTTTGATCAGGAAAATCACCCAACAGACATCCAGCTGGACAAAATATCATTTGTGTATCACTTTTCTATCAATTTCTGTATATTTCAACAAGAATAATTTCAATATAAAAGTCAACACCTATAGTACAGGATGCAGGACTTCTCACAAAGCGCTTTTATTCAGCTTGCACTGGGTGAAGATAAATGTGAGTAGAAGATGAGACTAACATAGGTAGACATTTAGAGCTTTGGGTTATAGAACAATCATAAGACAAAGCAAAAAAAATTGGCGATTTAAAAATGTATTTAATGCTATATATAGCTACTATAACTTTGTGATGACTGGAACAAAAACTGTATTTTGTGCTTTTTCTCTGTGTATCTTCCACAGACAATCATGATTTAGATTAGTTATGTAGTAGATTTTGCGTATAGGTATTCCAGATGTGCTTCCCCTTGCCAAGAAAGCCTGGATTTTATTTAATTTTTTTGCATATGCAATTTTTCCTTCTTATTCTTAAGCTTTTATCCATTAAACGTGTGCATTTGTATCGTTATGTGAAAACGGATGACTGTTCAAGGCATGTTGTCTCTTGCATTGAAATCCACTTGTTCTTTGTAAGTGTTTGACTAATTGGTTCGAGTGCAACACACTCCACTGTGCGAGTCGTCCCACAAACTTCTGCAGCAATCCTCCTCTCTATTGTAAAGGGGAAAAACGGCTGAAAGTTTGACACCTTACAGAGTGAAACATCTGCTTGCTCCATTTTATATTTCTTTGTTCATGATATATTAGCGTCTCTATTTCCATCTGGATATTCTCGCTCGTCTCTCTTCCCTCCTCCGGTCTGTATAATGCATTAGAAGCTCTATTTTCAGAGCTAATTTATCAAGGCAAATCATCCAGATCCTCAGATCTGCTGAATATTTCATCTGATTCTGGTGAGGGCTGGCTACATTGATCCTAGTGAACAAAGAGCTTCACGAGATCTTCTGATCAGATGTCATGGCGTGTCAGGAAACATGGGTGAAATTGTAGGAAAGATAAACAAGCAGATAAAATTAGACTTAAGTTGTTGTTTCTGTAATTAGCTTTTTTCTTCTTCCGTATGTTGTTAACAGATCCTTGTCTCCAGTGTTTGAAGTATAATAAACTCTTCAAAGTTAATTGGCAGTGGATTTTGCTTTGATGCATGTCATGAATATAAGGTGCACTTCTCATGTTTAACACTAGAGGGCAGCACAAACAAATACAAACTGCACAAACGAGACTTGAGCTTTTTCTACGTTACAAGTCTATTAGAATGGGTTTGAGGCATTGTCACTAAAATCAGTTAAGACTGTTCTGTTTTTCACAATAGTGGCTGTTTACTGTATGAGGAAGCTTTACCGTCTGAAGAGCCTAATCCACAACTACCACAAAAGACTTCAAGCTCTCATTGACGTTAAAGGGGGAATAACCGGGGCATGTAAACTTTTGAACAGGGTTATTTGGGTAGTTTCTGTTGTCATTATGATTTTAAAAGAATAAAACACATGATTCATAATAAATGGCTTCAGCCAAACACTAACCATGAGTGAAAGAAAAGTTTGTGTTATCATTCATGCTCTGAAAAATGGTTAAAATATAAATTATGTCAGGGTATGTAAACTTATGAGCTCAATTGTAGGTCCAAATACATAGCATTCCTGACAGTAAAATCTGGTACGACAGGTGTTCCCCAATCCGTTATCTTGGCCCAGGTAGAAAACCCTCATGGCCAGAACCTAAAACAGAACAGAGATTCAAACACACTCGCCGACTCTGGGCTCCAACTTTTAACCCTCTTTCTCTCTTCTGGGACCTGATCTCTTGCCATTAGATTGATGAACTGACCTCTCCTTTGAGACCATTGACACGTGCAAGCCCAAGCTTCAGTGATAGTTAATGAATGGGTGTAGGTTGAATAGGATGCTCTCAGTTCTGAGGTTGTGAACACACCCCCAGGTCACATGGTAGCACATGCAGGTTAAATGACATAATGTAGACTCAACAAACCTCAGAATAATACATTACATTGTTCTACAGACGTGACCCGAGTTTGTTTGTTAGAATTACTAAATAATGTCACATTCTTCCCAATTTGGATGAAATTGTTGATTTATGTCAAACTGCTGAGCACGTCTGGTTCAGTTACCAAAGCTGACAAGCTTACTATATTATTTTCAGCTCAGACCAATGGCTCCACGTGTTTGTTGGCTCTATGGGAAGCCAGGGTCAAAAGAGTGTATGTGAGATAAACACCAATAAAATTGATTTTTTCAAGACTTTGATGAGTCAGTCGGTGTAAATAACACTAGAAAACTAGACTTGTAGATTAATAGCTTATTCTAGATTCACCATAATTGTAGGATGCTTTTCTTCTAAAAAAAAACCCCCCAAAAAACCAGCTGAATCATCACTAAAAATGTCATGGAAAAACTCTGGACAATGATCTGCAGAAAATAACTGGAAGCCTTTATATATTTAACAGTAAAGATAAAGAAAGAGACCCTATCAGCTGCTACTTTCATTAAAATGCACTATAAATAAGTTATTTTTGTTATTTGTTATTATTACAATTATTAATGCACTCATTACAGAGCTGTACATGCAGGGTGTTTTAATCCAAAATACTCCCCAAAGAAACCAACCTCTTTCCATAATCAACAGTTCATATAAAACTCTATGGAGGGTTATGGAGGTTCCCTGGTGGCTTTGGAGAATAAATAAAATGGCTATAGTTACTATTTCTAACACAAAGTGCACCACAATGAAATGCGACCTCTTTAACCCATCACATGTGGAGCAATGGGCAGCAACACCCAGGGAATCTTTTTGAAAGGGTACCTCATGGTGCCTGGGCTGGGACTTGAACCAGTGACCCTCCGTTCACAAGGCCAAGGTCCTCATCACTTTTCATTCGTTTATTTGTTGTGAAAGTATTGTAGAAACTGTTAATATCTCATTAATTTGAACCTTTACAAAAGTTCCCCTTTGGTTGGAGCTCCAGGTCAGGAGAGGCATTGTCCTTCACAGTTTGGTAGCTCCTCTCCTCAAACGCACTCACTAAACCTGACGATTAATAGTGGAGTTGAATCAGGTGTGTCCAAGCAGAGGAACTACCAAACTGGTGGATACCAGGCGTCTAGAGCCCTGGTCTAGAACATACCAAGTCAACTTCTACCCCATCAAGAGTGATACACAAGAAAACAACCAAAATGTATTCTGTATGTTTATTAGTTAGACTCTTCTATTCATCATTGTGATCCACTAATACTCATTTTAATCTTTGAAAAAACTAAAAGCTGTAAAGAAATATCTTTTAGAAATATCCCATGCATAGTTTTGTGCTTCTTCGCAGCACTTGTGCCTCTAACTACACTCTCAGACCTCTACACAGCATTCTCTATATGCAGAGCGGCTGCAATATGTATACATACATACAAACCGTTTCCACCGTTCCATTGGAAACGCACTGTTAGAAGTCAACAAAGCAGTTGTAGCTTGAAACGGGGAGAAAACGTGTTCCATAGGGTCTATAGGCCAACAGCCTGGCAGTTCGTGAGCTGACTGAGCTCTGGAGGATCTATAGTTTCTTTACACATTTCTGGCAGTGAAACACGATTTCCCACATGTGGCAGCAGTAGCAAACGTTCCAGCTTATCCAGGTCCAATGGATTGTATGAGGCAGCTCTGAAGACCCTAAATATCCGAAAGCCTAGACAGTCTCTGCTGTGGGTGTAGGACTCAGACCTGAACTGACATCCTCTACATGTGCAGGCCATCTTTGGAGCGGTGCAATATAAGTTTCATCATCTTCATAATACGTCTTTTACATTCAGACTATATTTACATCTTCATTTGGGCAGGCAAACTAGATGAATATTTATTATAACAAGGACCAGCTACATCTGTGGTTTAGGTAGATTCCTTTTTTAGGTTCATATTTTAGGACATTTTGTAGAAAGAAAAATCAGGAATTGGTCATTTTTTACTAGTACATTAGTCAATAATGGAATTTCTCATTTGGTCATTGTGCTATTCCTATTTACAGTATTCTCCTTGCTTTATGACACATCTGGTTGTATGCTGAACCGTGAAACAGAAGAAGAAGAAGGTAGGTCTTCAGCTCCAGTCCGTAGAATCTCAGAACACGTTGAACCACCCTTCCCATGACCACGTTATGGCAATATCAAAAGCTGTGCAAACCTCGCCAAGAGTAGAGACTAGAAGCCCTTGCTACTTTATTTTCTCTCCTTTGGAATGTTCTGCAGCCAAGAAGGCACGTGTCCCCCTGGACCATCTGCTCACACACTTGCCACTCTTGGCGTCTCCAGTAATGAAAAATGGATGAACTAGGGTACAGGTTGTTTTAAATGGCAATCAGAGCAGCGAGTGTTCATTCCCCTCCCTCACTGCTGGTACAAAGAATCGAATGTACGCATGGTGATCCTGGAAGTAAAAATCAGACATTCATAAGTGCAGTCATTGCTGTAGCGGATTCAAATCGGTGGAATATAATTGGTTAAATACAGATGACACTGTCCCCGCTTGACTTATTGCATGCCATCTAGAGTCCACAGCCACGCTGTCCGGGTAGCTAGCAGCAGGTCCTCGTGTTGGCTGTGTGGATGACCACACCACCGCACCAGACCGCAGCTCCTCTGGGCTTGGCCGGGCTAGTCCAGTCGCAGGCCTCGTCAGGATGACTGCATGAGGCCTGTCAAGCGCTTGCCTGTCAGAGACTTGCCCTGCAACACAAACATCCATTTTTACCAAAAAGAGTAGAAAATCCGAGACTATTTGTCACTGTAAACACACTACTCACACAATGAAAGATGACATCTGCATTTAATCCAGCAGCAGGAAACTAACAATAGCACCCATCAGGACGGGACCTTGCTAAAGTACCTCAGTGTGACCCTCAGTTCATAAAGACAAGGTCCTAACCACTTGGCACAAGGTAACAGCTTATAACTGCCTGATGTTCAGGTAAATTGAATGTTTTCATTGGCAAAACAGTTCAAATGTATTAATATAATTACATTATGTATTATACTGTATATTCCAGAGTTTATTTAGTTATTTGTTTGTATTTTGTACTGATTATTGCACTGTTGGGGCTGGTGAGAATTTATTTTTTTATTTCGGTACATACCGTACAAAATGACAATAAACCTTCTAGAATATTGTGCATGTTAAAATATGTATTAAAACGGTTGTACTAAATGTCTGTAGCAATAACTCAGAGGCTCTAATCAGCATCACCCTTTCAGATGCTTCTGCAGGACTGATGAAGTGAATCAGGAGTTATATTAGCATTCCATAAATTATTTAGAAATTCTTCTCTGAAAAAAAAAAAAAAGAGTGATTGTGCACATGATGCAATTCCCCAATATAACGAAGGTGGTAGATGCCAAGTTGTAGCTAGAAAACTACTGTCATATCTTTTTGGGATCCGATCAACTGGGCCAGCCATCACTCCCCACCCACATCAATGGGTCTTGGGTGTACTTGGTTGTTACGAACTACTGCACACCTTGAACACTCATGCTCGGACTCATCCAGCCTTCGGAAAAGATCAGTACGCCCTGCTTCCAGCACATCACCATGCAGTGTAATATACCCCACCCCCCTTCACTTCTCCTAGCAGTGGCAATACATATGTATGTAAAAATTTGGAAAGAGATTGCATATCAAAAATCCCCCAGCAGATAATGAAGGAAAGAAGAGAATGAAAGGAGGGGTCTACAGTAACACAGACTAATGAAAATGTTAATTTTTGCCAATTTGCCATTTTTCTAGTGATTGTTACAACCCCTCAGTTTTACAGTTCCCCAGACTATGGGGTGAGTTGCTCAAGGGCACTGCAGCCGGCTGGTTGGTTCTGGGAATCGAACCAATGACCCTTCAGTCACAAACCCACAGCTAGCTATTAGGCCACAGCTGCATAATATTCTTGCTCAAATATTTAGACAATAGTTTGTGATATTTGGTTGGCAAAATGACTTTTCAAATATTTTGGAAACTTTTCAAAAATGAATGCTTTTCTTGTCACTTGGTGTCTGGACAGTTTAAGCTGTTTGTTTTCAATGTACTTCATTCATCAGCTGCAACAATTCATTAATCGTTCTGTTGCAATAGCTCTACTCACCACACTGCGAGTGAACTTCTCCAAAGACGTGCGTCGGCCTTGTTCACTTTCAGGCTGTAGAGACACATGCAGCAAGTGTCACATGAACAAGCTGTTCATCGCCATACAGATCTTTAATGCATTTATTATATCTTTTACATTCACTGCATTTGGCAGACGCTCTTATACAGAGTGACTGTGTTTTGGGGTCTATAGAGAAAACATGTCCCTCACACCAGTAAACCTAGACAATTTAAAAAAAATTTTTTTTTTTTTTTGTGAAATGTTTGTAAATTGTAAACACAGTCATGGGCAAAGGGCATCCCAGCATTTAACCCATCATACATACACGTGGAGCAGTGGCTATTCACAAAGCATTTGGAGCAGTGTAGTGGGGACTTTGCGTAAGGGTACCTCAGTGGTGCCTGGGCTGGGACTTGAACCTGATTCCAAGGGCAAGATCCTAACCACTAGGTCACCACTGCTTGTTCATACATTTAACATTGCACTGAACTAAACTGATATGAGTGCTACATAGAAGTTGAACACATTCCTCTTAGTCAGGAAATCCAGATGGCAAGTGCTACAACATGAACTATAAGTGGTACATTACTATCTGGGAACATTCTCTATCCAGGTAGAAATAGATTGTACGGGGCTTTGCGAGCAGGGTGACCGGTGAATGCCTGACCAAATCTTTTCACTGTTCCTGCATTCTTTCATTCTTTTCACTGTTTTCCTCCTTTCTCTTTTTGCTTTCTCTTCCTCTCTCTCACTCCTATTCTCTTTACTGTTTATTCTCTTGCTTTCTTTCCCTCTCTCGTTCTCCTTGCTGGCGGTGTGTGCAACATGCACACACACAACAGCAATCACCCGATAGAAAAGAGGGAGTATGAGTGAGACTATAGAAGTCGAAACTCTTTACCAAACTACCGGCTGGGAGGAAGCTTTGTTGTCAATTTTTCAACAATGACCCAGCCTCGAGTGCTGGGTCGGGTGGACTTTTAAAGCCACCCAAACAGGTGCTACTAATCACCGCTGAGCACGCCAAATGAGGGTTAGCGACGGGAGCGCCAGTGCGTGCTCTTACTCAGACACCCGCGCCCGCTGCAGAGGCGTGTCTGCCCCCTCTGGCCTGGCGGGGTACTGCGGCGTCTTGGCGCTCATGTTACAATGGGGATGAAGTCAACCAAGGTCCAGCAGTGCTGCAGCTTGTCCTCACACAGAACACACCTTGTAGTGCTTTTAGTTGTAAGGAAGTTTGTCAGTTATTTTATTTGTATGAGACATGAAGTTCTTATGAGCATCATCAGTCAACTTCAGAAGGTTCTCTGAAGTTCTAATAGTCTTGGGAAGTTCATTCCACCACTTAGGTGTGTTACATTTTTGAGAATTGGGAGATCCAATTTTTTGGGAGTCCAAAAGCCGAGCTGTGACCAGTGGTTTGATTATTATATTCAGTCAAATACCACCGGCCCAAATTGTCATATATTCTATACAGTACCAAACATGGTGTAACATTCTGGTTATAATGAATTAATCTTAATAAAATTGCCTGCTTCCTAGTTAAGTGCAGAAATCATTTTTGAGACTACAGTTTTCACACGGGTGCAGATATGAAATGTAAATGCTGCATAAATTCACTCAAAACTGCTGTCTGCTTACTCTCTAGAAACCAAAAGCGGAAAAATCTTGTGTGTCCCCAAAATGATGCTTGCAGGCACCAAGTGTTGCATCAGAATTCTTTCCTTCAAAGCCCTCCCAGGGGGCATGAGGATTCTGGGTAAAATGAAACTGAGCTTTTGACGCACCTTCTTTCTGGCCAGCAGGAGGTCCTGGTACGCACTGGAGCGTAGGAAGCGGGTATAGCTGTCGCTCTTCATCAGCTTGTAGATGTGGTCCTGAAGACGAGAAGATAAACAGAGGCTGACTGTGGGCTGATTGGTCTCTGTACATGGGTGGCATAGGTGTTTTGAGTTGAACTTGAGAAGTGAAAGTGACTATTTATCATTGTCAAGATCACAGACAAAGAAATGTGACCTCTGCATTTATCCCATCCACACATGGAGCAGTGGGCAGCTATCAGAAGCGCCCGGGGAGCAGTGTAGTGGGTTCCTCAGAGATGCCTGGGCTGGGACCTGCAACCTTCAGATCCCAAAGGCAAGGTCCTAAAACCCAGGCAACCACTACATGCAAGTCAACCAAGACCCTACCAGTGCTGAAGCTAGTCTTTACACAGAAAAGGCCATTTGTAAGAAAGTTTGTCGGTTATTTTATTAGTTTGAGACATGAAGTTCTTCTCAGAGGTTCTCCTTGAAGAGGTGGGTCATTGTTTGAAGACAGTGAGGTTCTCTGAAGGTCTAACAGTCAGGGGAAGTTCATTCTATCACTTCGGTGTCTTAGATTTGGGTAGGTTCAGTTGGGTTGACCACAATGCTAGTTAAACGTAGTTTGATTATTATGTGTGTGTTTCATATCAGCTCAAGTGCAAGAAGAAAAAATTAAAAACTTGATTTTTAAGGAAAAGTTCAACCCAAAAAATCTGATTTATGCAACTTACCTCTTTTTTCCCAAACATTGTCAAGATTAATTTGATCTGTTTGCATGTTCAGTTTCATGCTGGAGCTATAGAGCTGTAAGCAGCCGTAAGGGGGAAGAGTGAGTCAAAGTCTTGCAAACCCAAAATATGGATCTAGTAAACTAGAAGAACATTATTGTCATCTGCTTTACTCACGTTGCTCTCTGCTGTAAAAGTGAAGTCAGTAAAATGAAAGCTGCGTGCTCTGACCTGGGCATCCTCAAAGCTGTAGCGTCCAGGATCTTTGAGGTTGTGGCTGGTGCGCTCGTAACTGTGTGAGTCCAGGTTGATAGAACTCGGAGCACCTTCAGCCAGAAACTCCTGCCAGATCTCCTGAGCGCGGGCTGGCACATCCTGCAGGGGGCGCCGCTTCAAATCCTGCACCGCCAACCAGAACCTGAGAAGACAAAACATCCAGGATACATCACCAAAGCCTTGATTCTATCAGAACTACTCAGGTCATTGCCTCAGGCCTGGAAAGCAGCTGATTGGACCATTTGTGTAAGTAATGGTCATTTATCATATATCATGTTCACACAATTCACACAGTTAAACTTTAATGTTTTTATTTATGCCAAAAAATTGTACCTTATATGTGAATCATGTGAATTAGTGGATTGCTTCTGTCTGTCTTATTATATCTTATTATCCCTCAATTATTAACATTCGCTCATAGAATCCTAACTGAGCTATCAGTTCTTCAAGAGGATGGAATCCACTTTTGACTGATTTTGGAGTCTTGGTTCTACTCAGTGGTTCTTTTTTACGCTTTTGGAGTTTTTCTTTGAGTCTTGGTTCCACTCAGTGGTTCTTCTTCATGCGTTTGGAGTTTTTCTTTGAGTCTTGGTTCTACTCAGTGGATCTTCTTCATGCGTTTGGAGTTTTTCTTTGAGTCTTGGTTCTACTCATTGGTTCTTCTTCATGCTTTTGGAGTTTTTCTTTGAGTCTTGGTTCTACTCAGTGGTTCTTCTTCATGCGTTTGGAGTTTTTCTTTGAGTCTTGGTTCTACTCTGGTTCTTCTTCACGCTTTTAGACTTTTTCTTTGAGTCTTGGTTCTACTCTGGTTCTTCTTCACGCTTTTGGACTTTTTCTTTGAGTCTTGGTTCTACTCAGTTGTTCTTCTTCCTGCTTTTGGAGTTTTTCTTTGAGTTTTGGTTCCACTCAGTTGTTCTTCTACCTGCTTTTGGAGTTTTTCTTTGAGTTTTGGTTCCACTCAGTTGTTCTTCTTCCTGCTTTTGGAGTTTTTCTTTGAGTTTTGGTTCCGCTCAGTTGTTCTTCTTCCTGCTTTTGGAGTTTTTCTTTGAGTCTTGGTTCTACTCAGTGGTTCTTCTTCACGCGTTTGGAGTTTTTCTTTGAGTCTTGGTTCCAATCATTGGTTCTTCTTCATGCTTTTGGACTTTTTCTTTGAGTCTTAGTTGCACTCAGTGGTTCTTCCTCATGCTGTTGGAGAGTATATTGCTTTTTGGTTCCTCTCAGTGGTTCTTTCTTATTACCATGTTTTTAGAGGATGTTTGATTATTTTTGATCCTGGGTTCTTCCTCATCCTCATCCTCAAGAATTCTATCTTTTGTGCTTGTTCCTTTTGGTGCATCATCTTGCTCTTTGGAAGTTATCCTTCTAGTTCTTGGTTCCTCCCAGTGATTCTTCCTCCTGAGTTTTTGTTTTTTCATTCTTAGTGGTGGTTTCTCTGACTTGCAGTTTAAACCGATGGTACATGACATTTCCCATTGACCTGTAGCAGCTTTTCCAAACTACATGTATTCTAACCTTACAAAGCTAGCTTTGCCTTGCCGTATGAATGACGAGAGTTAAATAAAACAAAGAGCACAATTCATTATAACAGATTTATTTTTATTTCTGTTCAATGGGGTTTTCCTGGTAAATGAAGGTCTGCATAAACAAACAATTAAGCATGAGCTGAATGTGTTATCCATGACCGAGTTGCACAGAATAATGGAGGACTGGAAAACTGCTTGACATTGCCAGAGTGGTACTTTTTCCATTAGTGCACTCATCAACCACAGGGCTAAGAGAACATGTAGAGAACATCCCGCACTCACAACGAGTGTGTGCGCGTGTGTGTGGGGGGGGGGATAAGAGATGAAGAGAGAGAGAATAGGAGGGCAATGTTCACTTTCTTCCTCACATAACACTCTGCTGTATCTCTATTGATCTCGGCCCAGGCTGGAATATTGAAGCATTTTAGCCCATTGAGGAGCCCCTAGGGAGAGGCAGGCGGTCTGCAGTCCATATCATATCCACTCGCCTCACAGTTTCATAAGTGGCATAGGCCTGCATAAGACAGCTCCCCTAGAAGCTATTAGATTGAGGCGAGGAGATAGGGGATATGGTGGAGAGCGTAGGCGGAGGGGCGGCTGCAGACAGGCACCGTTTTATCTCTGCTGCAGTTGCTCCGAGGCTCCACTGATCTCAGCGTTATCTCTACAGCTCACTTCAGGACCTTCCTGTCCCAGGCAGGCCCCACTTACAGAATCCCACTTGTCCCCTCTGACCTGCTAATGATCCTCTATCACAGACAGCAGCAAGGACTGTGGCCTGGTGAATGATGAAAATGCTGCATTTGTCATTCCCAGGTTCGGAAACCGGTGTCCCTGTACCTATCTCTACCCGTAGAACAGCTCTGGTACTGTCATTTGATTGAAATGCATCTTTCAATGCACATTTAGCTATTCCATGGTATGAACAATGTCAATAAGAACATTTAGTAAGATGTGTCCCACTCTATTCATTCCCTTTTAAAGCTTTATGATCATTCATTCAAGCTGTTTATCACAGGGAAGCTGGAACCGATCCCAGCTGACTATGGGCAAAAAGCAGGGAACACCTTGGACAAGGGATCAATCCATCATAGGACAACACAGAGAAAGACAGACAGTCAGTGGGCAGTTTATAGAGAAGCCAGTCAACCTGTGGGAGGAAACCTGAGCACCCGGAGAAATCCATGGATACACAGGAAGAAAGATTTACCACAGACTTGCAATCTTCAGATCCCAAGGGCAAGGTCCTAACCACTAGGCCCCACTCAATCTACATCCACCATTTTCATACTGCAGGCCTAATTCATGTGAGGGGATTTTATTTTTAATATGAAAGCCAGCCAGTCATATTAAAAGCTTGATTATCTAAGAGCAAATGTATTCACTTTTTAATGCAGAAATTTAATTTAACTGAAAACATTAAATATTTTGTATAAAATATGCTATATAACATTTTTTTTTCAATACAGCAAATAAATGATAATTATGTATTATAAAAATTGTGTTCTCTGTAGAGATTGTGTAAAAAAAAAAGTTTGGGGTTGCCACGTGTTTGTATATAACTATATGTAATTATTAGGAGTAGGAGTCATTAGAGGCTTTTTTCAATATGATAATATTATGATACTTCAGCCATAAGACAGTCCTATTATGTTTCTTAATGATGTGTAATGTGTTAATTAATGCAATATGACCTGTGGCATTTTAATGTTTTAGCAAATATATGGTCAAATTTTCATGAACTATCACATCAATCTTCTTTACACAAAATAGAACCATGATATGGTCAATGCAACATCCAACAGCATTTCAGAACCACATATGTAACAGACTCCGTTTCATTTAAAAGTGAAGGTACATGTTAAACTGTGTGTCTTGCCATTTGCCATTAGCACTGATATTCCTGTCTGCACAAGTAGCCCTGGTCTCTCGTTATCCACTCTACTGTCTCACAGTTATTAAATCATCTCCATACACTACTAGAGCACCTGTGTCCATTTCTGATCATGCGATGGTAGCCCATATTCTCTGAAGATTGTGTGTTGGACAGGATTGTGCATGCAACACTAGTATTATACAACACACACATTAAACAATGGCAGCAGTGGAGGAGTTCTGATATACTTCTTAGTCAGCTTTTGATTTTGTGTGAACAGTGTCAGATGGTCATTCTGGAAAGCCAGTGTTTTTATTGTATACTGAGTATTGTTTAGTGTGTATTGTGATTTCTATAAAGTGTGTTGTATATTGTGTATTGTATATTGTGTATTGTGTAGTTCATATTGTGTAGAGCGTATTGTGTATTGTGTAGAGCATATTGTGTATTGTGTATTGTTTCTTGTATATTGTATATTATTTATTGTGTACTGTGTATTGTATACTGTGTATTTTTTGTATACTGGATATTGTGTATTGTATTTTATATTATGTACTGTATATTCTGTATTGTGTAATGTATATTGTATAGTGTGTAATGTATATTGTGTATTGTGTAGCGTATATTGTGTAGTGTGTATTTTGTATTGTGTATTATGTATTGTGTAGTGTATATTGTGTATTGTATATTGTGTAGTATATATTGTGTATTGTATATTGTATATTGTGTAGTGTATATTGTGTATTGTGTATTCTATGTTGTATATTGTGTGTTGTGTAGCGTATATTGTGTAGTGTGTATTATGTATTGTGTATTATGTATTGTGTAGTGTATATTGTGTATTGTGAATTGTATATTGTGTAGTTTATATTGTATATTGTGTAGTGTATATTGTGTAGTGTATATTGTGTATTGTATATTGTATATTGTGTAGTGTATATTGTGTATTGTGTATTCTATGTTGTATATTGTGTATTGTATAATGTGTATTGTGTATTGTATATTGTGTAGTGTATATTGTGTATTGTGTAGTGTGTATTGTATATTGTATATTGTGTATTGTGTATTCTATGTTGTATATTGTGTATTGTGTAGTGTGTATTGTATATTGTGTATTGTGTATTGTATATTGTATATTGTGTATTGTGTAGTGTGTATTGTATATTGTGTATTGTGTATTGTGTATTGTATATTGTGTATTGTATATTGTGTAGTGTATATTGTGTATTGTGTATTGTATATTGTATATTGTGTAGTGTATATTGTGTATTGTGTATTCTATGTTGTATATTGTGTATTGTGTATTGTATATTGTGTAGTGTATATTGTGTTTTGTGTATTCTATGTTGTATATTGTGTATTGTGTAGTGTGTATTGTATATTGTGTATTGTGTATTGTATATTGTATATTGTGTATTGTGTAGTGTGTATTGTA
>JBBIGC010000152.1:2783816-2794670 GCA_037576955.1 Lepidarchus adonis | reverse complement strand
ACACACACACACACACACACACACACACACACACACACACACACACACACACACACACACACACACACACACGAAAAGTGTGAAATAATACTAATACTAATACAAATACTAATACTAATACTAATAATACCATACTGTACCATCTGCATCTTATATGTCTTGTTCAATACACTAAAAAGACACCATGGGGAAGCAGATTTGTGAATTCCAGGCAGCTAAACCAAATTCCATAACAAAATATGGTAATGGCCCTGTAGAAGGTTTGTGGGCAGGCAGTGAGGAAGGGGGAGACAGTTTGAATTTTTCAGGAAACATAGTGCCAAATAATAAAACACTCATGCTTGGGCCTCCAGATACAGTATTAATATATTTTTGTACAAGTATCAAGTATCTATTCTTTAAATATCATGTGTCCACAGTAGTGGCTAAGTGGTTAGGATCATCCACTATACTACGTCACTAAGCTCTGCCCCACTTCCTTCTGGGCCCTCAAACAGATCATTCAACCAGTGGGGCTTTCTTTCTTCCTCTGGCTCATCCATCTTTGGACTGGTTTGTCCACCACTGACCATCATCACATGTTCATCTACTGCCAATACCTGTAGCCATAGAATGTATAAACCATATTAACCTTCTTCCATAAACTGTTTCATCTTTTATTCATGGTTTTTCTGGTTTACGTCAATACTATCCAGTGTGTACCAGAGGAGAATGGGTTCTCCTTGGTTCCTCCCAAGGTTTCTTCCTCAGTTCGGGGAGTGCAATATAAATACAACTGAATTGAACTGAATTGGCTTTGTGATCATAATGTCACTGGTTCAAGTCCCGGCCCAGGCACCACTGACTGAGTGCCCACGTGTAGATATCACTTTACTGATATTTGTCTTTGGTGGTTTATGGATGAATGGCTGGAGAAACACCCATTCACTGAAAGGATTATGCACAGATCTGCAAAACATGCATTTAGAAATGCAGCATATTGCATATGACACAAGAACAATTTCTGGGATGGAGGCCAGAAGACCCCAGTCTCACCATAGTCTGTATTCTCGGGCTCCCAGCAATTAGACGGCCAAAAGTATGGAGCCTGAAAAGAGAAGGGGCGGGGAGTAAATACTTGTCTCTTTAAATAGACACACAGATTCATCCTCATGCCTGAAGTGACAGCAGCACTGCTGAGCTCCAGTCTCATTATTCTTCTCATCTGCAGGTGCATAACATAGAGGAATCAACTTCCTATTAAACACTGTTATTACTGTTAATGCACTGCTTTATTTTAACATTACTGTTAATGGCAGATCCAACCCTTGTGTTTATGGTGTCTTTTTTCACATCGCAATCCAAGAAAATATACCCATGTAAAAATAGGTGGTCGAGATAAAACAGATAACATTTGGAATAAAAAATATCAGCCATAATTCAGTTCTTCATGTTAGGGGTCAATCTTTAAGATCAAGTAGGGTGATAGAATAGAATAGAATAGAATAGAAAAGAAAAGAAAAGAAAAGAGTAGAATAGAATAGAATAGAATAGAATAGAATAGAATAGAATAGAATAGAATAGAATATAGATATACAGTGGGTAAAATAAATATTGCACAAGTCATCAATTTTCTAAATTAACATTTTTATTAAGTACGTTATTAGCATTATTAACATGAAATTCTCACTAGATATTGGTTACAACTCATGCAACCCACACATGCAAAGAAATCAAACAACAGATGTCCATACATATACAGGTCATGGCGTTTGAATGCATTACTTATTGTTTTTTTTTTAAATAATTGTATCTGATAAATCCACTTTCTAATTATTTTCACTCCTATGTCTGAAATATTGTGTATAGCACCTGGTCGTGACCGGTTTATGGTCAGATTATGGCCCCAACAGTGCTCACTGGAACCTTCAGTAGTTTAGAAATTTTGTAAACTATGCCATCAGTGTGTTTTGGAAGCATTAGGTTGAATAGTTTTACCCATGATGAGATGTTTCTTGTGTGACCCCTTGGTAATGAGACCTTTTTATGGCCAGTAGTTGGGACTGAACTAGCTAATATTAAATTGCAATATTGCTTTCTAATTACTGGTACATTTCATTTGATGCCATGACATTCGGTTCCTTTTTGCACCTTCCTTTCTTCATGTGTTCAATACTTTTTCCATGTGTCATACAATTTTGTTATACATTACTTAATGTATGGATGTGTATGGTTTGATTTCTTTATTACCGACATTTGGTGAGAATTTATATATATATAAGAAATATATTTACTTAGAAAATTGGTGACATGTTTAATACTTATTCTACTGGCTGCATATACACAGTACTGTGCAAAAGTCTTTAAAATTATATTTGAAAGCCTTTGTTCCTCCAACAAAACATTAATATAAGTGTAACTGTAATTAACAGTAATAATTGGTTTCACCATTTCCAGATCTCTCCTCATGGAAGCCTAGTGTGATTTCTGGTTGCCATCAAATCCCTGGTTTAGCCTCAATCAGTACTTCCTCACATTAAATCAGTTTCACACATCCATGCAATGGCTGGAGGCCTGGAGAGAAGATCTGGAACCCAACCTGTGTTCTTCTAACCAGCTCACAACAAATCGATGATTTTTACAAATCTACACAGATCAAACTCTTGACCTATATAAAAAATATATTGTGTATGTATATATATATATATACATATATAACTTCACATATGAAAGGTAAAAGGTATAGGGAAGATTAAATACAAATACATAATAATTGCATAATAATTGTTTGGAGCAGGCTGTTTGTTGAATCCAAACTGTATTTTTCAAAGCGTCTTTTTTGAGGCCTACATGAATTTCATGCTGTACGTTGCAGCCAATTCCTGTGAGGTGTCTTGAACGTTTCCTTGCTGCACTATGAGTCAATGCACAAGGGGTTTTGATTCGTGTTCACAAAATGATAGCTATTCAATGCTATTAGTGCTTCAAAAGATGTGATTTTGTCCAACTCATTGTAGGTTGGCTTTTATGCCGATTTCTGTGAAATCCTCAGCTTTAACCCATTGAACTGCAGGATTATTTTTTTCAGCTATTAAGCTTAAGACGTATTGTTCAGTAATTATTCAGGTTCTTCTATGAGACTAACATGTATTTTATATAATATGAGAGTGAGAGACTGAGGCATCCCGGGAGTGAAAGCAGCATCACTACCGTTGTTTTCCAATATCAGAGATGTCACCTTCAAAAACAACCTTCTTCCCCTGTCTTCACAACCAAAGACCTGACAATATATTTATCCTCCAATCTCATCCCGGAGGAGGCACACAAGGGTCAAACCTGGACCAGCGCTGCTCATGATGACACCAACTCCGCTGCCAGACTCACAGATCACGGGGGGTACGGAGGTAATTATTCGACATGAGCATCATTACCTTCATGCAATGTGATGATGAGCTCTTTTCCAGAGGGGGAAAGAAAACGCCATTTCCACTCGCTAATTAACGAGTGTATGGAGGAAACTGGGAAGAATTTGTTTAGTGCTCCTGATCGGTGGTTCAGAGAATGGATCAGATTACAAATTAAAAGTTTTTGTGTCTATAGGAAAGGTTGTGTTTATAGAAAGGTTTTTGGTGGATTTGGTGGTCAGTAGAATCATTCCTTGGCAATAGGGCCATAGGGTCAAATAATGAGAAGAATCTGATTTCCGACATTACAGGCAATGGGTACAGTCCACAAATAACAATTAATAGGCGTAAATAGATATTTTAAGTGATGCCATAAAAGAACCACTTTTAATTACTAAAAAAAGCATTTTTGTAAATGAGATGTATGAACATCTACAAAATGCCATTTTAAAAAATGCAGGTTATTGCTACAGATTGCAGTTAACTGTCAGATATACTGCAAATAATTTCAATTATAATGATCTACTTTTTTTGTTGCTTTTTTATAAAAAATATTTTTTTGAATTGGCCAGATGGACAAGCTAGCAATCTTCCATCCTTAGGTCGTTTTTAATCTAAAAACTGATATACCAACACAACAAAATCAAAGCTCACCTGACCACACCTGTCTCTTAAGTATCAGAATTATGTCTGGACATATAAAAAAGTCATATAAAATACAGGTGTAAATACAATTTGCTCAAACCACGTTAGTAGATTAATTTGAGATACTTTATAGAATGTGCAAATACATTTCTCTCTCCAAGGCAAACTCTGTATGAATCTGTAGTTCAATTTGGGACCTTTTAGCTAAACATAGACTGAATGCATTTGACAATCAATTGTGTCAAATCTTAACAAAATACTATTTAAATATATGTCACATGACATAACCAGATGTAAATGGGGAAAACATAAGAAATTTGTTCTTCAAGCAGACATGCTAATAACATTAGCAACATAGCTAATTGTAAAACAGTGAAAAGACAATGTTGGTAAAATAGAACTCTACAATGTAAGATTCATATCTCTATAAAACTCTGCATTTTGATCATCTGTACATTTACCTCAGTCCAAATGACAATAGTGTGGTTATTTCAAATTCTGCTGGTGGCTGCGGTTGATTGACTGCGGTAAATGAGCATGATCATATTAAATAATTGTTATCACATAAAATAACTATGATCGGACTATGATTAAAACTATGATTGTTATAAATTAAAAAATAATATACTAATCCAAAGTTTTTCCTAGAACAGTTTTTTCAAGTCAGTTTAGGAGATTTTATTTTTGAGCACATATGGTACAGCACTAAATTTTCAGATGTGGGTAATTTGTGTAAAACATATGCATATTGGGTTTACTTATAAATCATTTGATTTAACATGCTGTACATCATAGAATTATTACGAAAAATGCAGACAATTTGTACACAGTGGGGAAACAATGAAAAAGCACGATTGTGCTATTTTAAAAATGATGAAAGACTCAGCAGTTCTCCGTAATGCCACCACACAGAGGGAGATAAAGAGGCTCACATGGACATTTGCCCCAAGTCATCTCATCTGTAATGAAATTATTGATTAAACCCTCAGAAAAACCTCAAGCAGAAATTAAGCAGCTATATTTGGTGGAATTGCTCCACTGGGAGGCTTATAATCTGCTACCTGAATATAAAGACTCATAGTTACACAAGAAGGAAAGGAGGATGTTCAATTGTTAGATCACTCATCACCTCTGTAAAGTATAATAAATATTAGTTTTATGTAATTATAGTTATGGGTTTGATGAAGAAGTAGGTAGGAATGCACAAAGTGAGAGCCACATGTCCATGGTTCATGGTACAGGGAACATGATTCAGGGAAATGTCAGGAAACTCTGTTTGTCAGTGTGCATCAATCACATCAATAATATAAATACTTAATAACAGGTTGGCATATTGGTTCATTTGTTAGCACTGTTGCCTCATAGTAAGAAGGTCCTGGGTTCGATCCCCGGGCAAGGCGCAGGCCTTTCTGTGTGGAGTTTACAAGCTCTCCCCATGTTTGTGTGGGTTTCCATCAGGTTCCTGCCATTAGGTTGATTGGCTACTACTATGGTTGGCTGCCTCTGTGTTGCCCTGGCCTCCTGTCCAGGCTAAACCCTGTGCCCACAGTCAGCAGGGACTGACCCCAGCATCTGCTCAACCCAAATTAAATTAGTGATTTAGAAAATCAATAAATTTAATAAAATCTAAATGTTATAAAAATTTACGCAGAAAAATATTGTAAAATATTATAAAATCAAAAATAGACACGAGAGAAAATTGCACTTGCCCCCCAAGACAAGTTCATCCAAATGACTTATTGACTACTATTGACCTGGTATAATCAAACATGATTCATATTATTTTAAAAAAGAATCCGTTTCCTGCACAATTTCCCTATTTGTCCCCTTAAACATCTGATTTTTGGTGAAATCCCAATTCCACCATCAGATGGCAAAAATAATATTAAACCAATATTTTCATATTTTATGTTTTAAGTAAAAAGCTTAGCTTGCTCTAAGACTATGTCAGACATTTTGCGTCACTCAGAAATAAGAGCTTCTGATCTGCAGTGACTCACCTGAAAGCGGTAGAATGTCCCATCATCCTTCAGGGTGAGCACATGGTCAGAGATGGGGAAGATGTAGCCCTGAGCAGCAACCAGGCTTCCAATGTGCAAGGCCTCAGCTAAAACAGCAGCCATCAGTTATATATCCATCTGCATGGCATATTTTTAAACAGGGCAGAAATATCCTGTGGGTTTGCTACCCTAGTCAGCAAGACACTGGCTTGTCCTACCTGGGTCATCAATAGCGAGGTTCTTCATCAGCCACTGAACAATGTCGGACCCTGGTGTTCAACAAAGAAAAGAAGATATCAATCACTTCAAATGGTGAAATATTGTAAATACAGGGGGTCCTCAACTCATAACAGGATTGTGTTTCTCATCACATGAGTAACCCCTTACATAAGCGTCTTCTGTGTTTTGCCCTGGGGCCATTTATCTGTCAGTCCACCAGAGGGAGACATTCACCCACCTCAGGCTCTGTATTGCGTTTTTGAGCGTTTTATTAAAGATACTTTCATGTTCACTCACAAAAAAAAAGGGGGGGGGGGGGGGGGTTTAGGCAGCATCGTAACCCCAAATTTTTTTAAGTCGGGTCTGTTTTTAAGTCAAGGACCCCCGGTATAGTCTTTAGAGTTAGTTTGTCAGAGTAACAATGATAAAACCCAACGTTAATACTAAAAGATGAATATGATTTGACAGCATCAAACTTCAGACTTCTTCTCATTGCATAGAAGCCATGGAAATGCATGTTGAATTAGATATTAATACTGAAAATACATGTACATATGTAATACTTTAACTGCATACCATGGTTGTATGTTAACTGAATCTAGCGTCAAAAAAGATGGAAACTTGTTTTGTTGCTGATTGAGTTTATAACTAAATTATTTTGAGCCTTTTTCTTCTTTTGGTCAATAGTCATCACAATGGATTCTCTGTTTCCATTTCTTCCTCTCTCACACCAACTGCCATCATGTCTTCTCCTCATCCATAAACCTCTTCTTCTGCCTTCCTCTTCTCCTCCTGCCTGGCAGCTCCATCCTCAACATCCTATTCCCAATATACTCCTCTCTCCTCCGCACACGTCCAATCTGACGCAATCTTGCTTCTCTGACTTTGTCTCAAACCATCCAACCTGAGCTGTCGCTCTGATATACTCATCTCTAATCCTGTCCATCCTCGTGACTCCCAAGGCAAACTTCAGCATAAGATTAGAACTGTATTGATCCTGAGGGAAATTCTTTTATCAATTACATGATTTTTAAAAGGAATATAAGATAAAAATATAACAGTAGTAGAAACATTCAGTGTAAAATTAAATTATGACTTTAAAAAGTATATAAACATAAAATATATATATATTAATAATTATGTGCATGAGTATAGATATTAACATAGTCTTATGCAAAAGTTTGGGTACCCCTTGATAAATAATTTTGATGATTTTGTCATTGAAAAGACAATCTCTCTAATACATGGAAAAATGCACAATATTTTCTGCAAACATTGATGCATAGTTACATTTTATGCCATAAATTGAACAAAGATAAAAAAAAATTAATAAAAACATTATTACGGAACTGTGTAAAAGTTTGGGCACCCTACATAATCAGTACTTAGTAACACCTCCTTTGGCAGATATCACAGCTTGCAAATGCTTTTTATAGTTAAAAGTCTTTCAAATCTTGTACTTGGGAATTTCTCCCATTCTTCTTTGCAAACGACTTCTAGTTCTGCAATATTATTTGGTCGTCTTGCATACACAGTTTTTTAAAGATCTACCCACACATTTTCAGTGATGTTTATATCAGGGGACCGTGATGGCCATTCTAAAACCTTCAGCGTGTGTCTCTTGAGATCGTCCATGGAAGAATTCTTTAAGCTTCTTTAAGCTTTGAATTTACTAATTTACTAATGACAGCTGTTGCCATGCATCAGATCTAATGATCTAATGAAGGTCTGAAACCTAGCAAAAAGAATCTGATGCCCAAACTTTTGCACAGTGCCATAATAATGTTTTTATTTTTTTGTTCAATTTATTGCATAAAAGCAACTATGCATCAATGTTTGCTGAAAATAATGTGTTTTTTCCATGTCCTGGACAGACTGTGTTAACATCTTTTCAATTACAAAATCACCAAGAACTGTTATTTATCAGGTGTTGCCCAAACATTTGCATAAGACTGTATGTACAATGTCCAGGACCTAAGGGGCCATAGAGAATGATGTTTATAAATCTGTATATCTGAGCAGTAAAAATGTATCTAAAATAACTCAACACAGCCATTAATGTCTAATCTGCTTGCAACAAAAGTGAGTACACCCCTCAGATAAATTTTAAGTAAATATGTTTCCAAAGGTGCATTTGAAATTCTTAACATATGTTGGCAACAACCCATCAAATCCACACGTGCAAAGAAATCAAACCATAGACATCCATACTGTACAAAAAGTTATGTCTAATAAAAAGGAATGACAGAGGGATAAAGCTTTGAACACATGAAGAAAAGAAGGTGCAAAAAGGCTGGAAAGTCATGTCTCCAGCTGAAATCTCCCAGTAGCTAGAAAGCAATACTGCTACTTAATACTTAATTATTAGATATTAGTAATTAATATCAGCTGCTTCAGTCCCTAATGATGGCTATAAAAAGGCTTCTCGTTACCAAGGTGTCACATAAGAAGCATCTCATGATGGGTAAAACAAAAGAGCTTTACAACCTTATTGTTGCAAAACACACTGATGGCATTGTTTACAGAAGAATGTCTAAACTACTGAAGGTTGCAGCGAGCACTGCTGGGGCCATAACCAGGAAGTGGAAAGAACAAAACTTCACCATAAACTGGCCATGGCCTGATGCTACCCACAATATTTTAGACAGAGGTGTGAGAAGAATTATCAGAAGACTTGTCCAAGAGCCAAGGACCACTTATGAAGAGCTTCCGAAATACCTGTAATTAGCAGCTACAATTGTTTTAAAAGAAAACAATAAGTAACCAATATGGCCTGTATGCATGCTCACCATGCAAGACTCCATTGCTGAAGAAAAAGCATGTTGAAGCACATTTGAAGTTTGCTGAACAACATTTAGGCAAGCATGTGAACCACTGGGAGAATATTGTCTGATCTCAAATTCTCAACTGGTTTCAGAGAAAGAAAATAAAGCTGCTTGAAGACGGTTTGTGTGGAAGAATGAACCAAAATCACACCAACGCATGTGACGAGGTTCTCCATACAGGAGGCATTTTGAAGCACCAACAAGGGCTTTTGTACAAAGTATTAAATACACTTCAGTAAGAGTCTTTAATATTTTTACCTGGTTTCATTCCATTATATTATAAATAACTTACTGTATGGAGAACTGTGGTTTAATTTCTTTACATGTGTGGAATGGATGGGCTGTTATCTGGTGAGAATGTCAATAGCACCTTTGGAAATATATTTACTAATTGATGATTCAATACTTATTTTACCCACTGTACTACATGATGGACCCCATCAAATACCAGATGTTAAATGAAAATCTGGTTGCATCTGTCAGAAGTCAAAATTGTACTGTGATTGGATTTTTCAGCTTGACAACGATCCAAAACATTCATCCAAAAATGGTTCAGTGACCACAAAACCCCCATCCCACTCCCCTGCACTAGATATATATACTGTAAACACAATTATTAACACAGCAAAGGCCTGTAAACAATACACCCCTGCTTGCACTTGTCTTTCTCTTCCTGTTTTCATTCTTCTTCATGTTTGACCATTTGGTTCTCTTTTGGTTCTCTTTTGGTTCTCTTTTTCTTCCCTGTCTCTGCCCTTGAGTCGTGCCCTACATGTGCTCTTATTATGTTAACCATCCAATTTTAATCCCATGTCTGTGTTAAACACCATTGTTCAGCCTTGTCCTTTGTCATACATTGCTGATTCATGTGGATTTGTGTGTTTACCAGCATTCCTTGTGCTTATTTTGGTTTACTGTTCTCTGTTCCTCTTCCCAGTCATTTTCTGCATTTTTACTATGTGGACCTCAGCACCTGACAGCACTCAGTATGCTAAATTCAGTCAACACTGACTTAAATAAAGCTAATTTGCATTTGCATCCTGTCTCCTCATTACAAAGCCAAAGGCAAATGCATTGAATCTTTCCCTGTAACTCTGGATAGAAGATATACTGTCCAAAAGTCCAATGAAAGTATATCCGGAAGCGTGGATAGCCACTGGGTGTATTTGGAAGTAAGTGTGTTTAACCAATGGGAGTGTAACTGGAAGTGTGTTTAACTAATACGAGTGTAACTGGAAGTGTGTTTAATCAATGGGAGTGTAACTGGAAGTGTGTTTAACCAATGGGATTGTAACTGGAAGTGTGTTTTAACCAATGGGAGTGTAACTGTAAGTGTGTTTAACCAATGGGATTGTAACTGGAAGTGTGTTTAACCAATGGGAGTGTAACTGTAAGTGTGTTTAACCAATGGAATTGTAACTGGAAGTGTGTTTAACCAATGGGATTGTAACTTGAAGTGTGTTTAACCAATGGGATTGTAACTGTAAGTGTGTTTAACCAATGGGAGTGTAACTGGAAGTGTGTTTAACCAATGGGAGTGTAACTGGAAGTGTGTTTAACCAATGGGAGTGTAACTGGAAGTGTGTTTAATCAATGGGATTGTAACTGTAAGTGTGTTTAACCAATGGGATTGTAACTGTAAGTGTGTTTAACCAATGGGATTATAACTGTAAGTGTGTTTAACCAATGGGAGTGTAACTGGAATTGTGTTTAACCAATGGGAGTGTAACTGGAAGTGTGTTTAACCAATGGGAGTGTAACTGGAAGTGTGTTTAATCAATG
>JBBIGC010000152.1:2750468-2763553 GCA_037576955.1 Lepidarchus adonis | reverse complement strand
TGCGTTTTTTCCCTGTTTACACTGTCATGGGACAGATCCGATCTGTGTCACATATGAGCAAAAAATCGGAATTGGGTGACACTGACAGTGTAAATGAGGCCTTAGTTATACATATAATTACCATGTTGTGTGAAAAGTGTTAGTACAAAATCAAACTTAACTTGACTGTATAGATGGAGTACTCTCTTCTGTGTGTAAGCACCTATTGAATGGGACTGTTTGTCATTGTCAACGCATTCACAGGTGGTGAAATAGGCAGCTACACCTTGCTTAATAGTCTCTTATTGGTAGCTGAGCTTACAACCTTGCAAACACAAGAGCGAGTTCCTAACCGCTAGGCCAACACTGCCCTTTTGGCTGAGAAACTACAAAAACTGTAGAGATGTTTCGTCTAAAGTACCAGCCCTGGTCATTCTTTCAAACCAGACTCATTGCATAACTACATTTCCTATACTAATTAATGTCATATATAAATCCAAGGCAAGAAACAGTTAGGAGCCTTTTCTAAAGACGTATGTAGATGGAAAAATGAATCTTTTTTTCTTTTTTGCTTCATATTCCTTAATTATCTTGCCCATATTAAGGCTTTGTGTCACATGTATGCATCAAGGCCTGATATTTCAGAATGTAGGAGCCAAATGAATAGAAAATACTGGAATTAAATATGTCTTGTGGGAGTTATGAGGGGGAAGCACATTGATCGGAAAAAGGAAAGCTTGTCGTGGGCTGGAATTGAATTTGTCTCGATGTATCACGTCTTTCCAAAGTTACGGCTCAAATTTAAAGAGACAATACAAGACTTGATCTGGATTTGACCCAAGGAGAAACAGAGGAAGATGGGCCGAGGGGTGGTAAGAGTCGAGAAAACGTTTGATATCCACCATGTCTACTTTCTGAAGGCTTGTGCTGCTACTGGATAAAATGAGGCAGCTGGTTTATGGCGGTGTGGAAAGCAGCTGTCATTCGGGATGGCTTTCTTCTCCTCCCTGTTTGGCTTGGAGAGCGTTCAAATCAGAGCCATCTGATTCCAAATTCTCATTGATCAGCCCCTGTCAGATACGAGATGGGATACAAAGGGAATGGCAGTTGGCTGCATCTCACTCAAAGGGAGCTCAGAGTCATTTAGTGGGTCGAGTATCAGAGGAACCTGCACCCTAACCCATCGCGGCTCAGTGGGAGGAATGGCCGTAGGTGGCATGTGCTTGGATTTCACCTACAGAGAATGACACTCACCCTCATTACCACCAATTGAAGATCCTCAAGAGGCTTCTTAAAGCAGGACTATACTTAGCGTGGGTTTGTGACGGGAAATGGCTTTAATGGCTTGTGTCTTAAGAAAGTTGTTTGATAACCTGAAGCTGCTCTAACAAAATGCTGTTTTTTTATTATTTTTGCAATTTAATTTATTTTTTACATCCAATTTCCACTCATGACATTTGTGTGGTTTTATATACCAAAAATAGTAATAAATTTTTCCCATTTTCCAGCTTTTCAATGAACCAGCAGTGCACCACAAAATCTGTGACCTCAGAATTTATCCCATCACACATGGAAGAGGGTAGAGCTATCAACAGCACCCAAGGAGCAGTGTAGCAAGATGGCACCCTCTTTAAGGGTACCTCATTGGTGCCCGGGTCAGAAATTGAACCTGTGACCTTCTGATTACAAGCCACAAGAACACCTCTGCCCCCGAATGCAAACTTCCAACAGAAACTGCCTGGGAATCAAACCCAGGACCTTCTTGCTGTGAGGCAACAGTGCTACTCGTTACGCGGTCTATTCCTCTATGATAGCTGTACCATGTGAGCTCAGTTTTCATTGGCTTCCCTGTATGTGCCTTGTTAAAAAGTATTTCAGACTGAAATATTCCGTTTTCTATGACATGGGCCTTTGAACCAAACTATACACTGTACGTGCAGTCAGACTGAACTGAATCCACAACCCTTCGGTCACACACCCACATCTCAAAATGTCAGGCCATGGCTGCTCCTGTTATAAGCATATAGCAGATTTTGCTATGGCCATATTTGACTCATTTGTACATAGATTCATAGATTTTTTTTAACAAATCACTGTACTCACACTGCAATAAATATCAAGCCTGTAATAAAATGGGTTAACATTTGTAATAAAATGGGATATGTTTCTGTGCAATATTTCTTGTCTTTCCTACACTGTTTGCACTTTAACATACACCTTACTTACTTGTGAGATATTTTTATTATTTTTATTTTTTTTTTTTTTTTATTATTATTGTATTATTTTATTTTATTTATTTTATCTTACCTGTAACTTTCCTAAAGTAACTTCTTACTGATTGTTTTTCTAAATACTCTGTCTTTTCTGCCGTAAAGCTGTGAAATTTCTCACTTGTGGGACAATAAAGGATCTAATCTTATCTTAACAACAATAATTAGATTATTCATTGAGGAATTTGTTTGCTACCTTGACTGTGCCAAATGAATAGAATTAAAAAAACATTTTACCAAAAACATTTACATATACCTTGTTCATTTGATGCCAATGTAATTTTCAGGTATAGGAACAAAAAGCAAGTGCAGTATACATACTTCAAATGTGCCCCTGAAGACAAACGACAAAGACATACAGAATAATCCCAACAAGTAATCGATCATGTCTCTAAACTATACAAGAACCAATGATGCACATAGTGTAAGATCTTGAGGTGTCTACCTGAAGGTCCTTGTCTGTAATGGTCAAAGGCCACATCTGGATACTAGTGATGACATGAGCTTCCTACTAGAACTCCTCCATGCTAACTCCCTGTCCTCAGAGGCCCAATTATAACTCACTCTCTGCTCACCCACTCACCCAGTGAACGGACTTCCTGATCTCAGGGCATCCAGGTACTGCTAACCGCCACTACACCTACAGACACTCTGGAGGAAAGAGTTAGCCATGCTCCTGAGGCAGCAGCTAATGAAGTCCCTCATTACAGCTCTGGCTCCGCTGGGGTCTGCAGGAATCCAGCCACTTCAGCGCCAAGTATCTTCTTCCAGATTCTTCTGCACCATGACTTCAGTGCAGAACGCCAAAGGGGGGTAGAACTGAAGGCTACAGCCGTGGTGGTGGGTAAATTAGTGAGAGGAGGGAATATTATTGATGTGTAACTCATGTAAAGGACTGCTGGCTCAGCGAAACCTGTGCTCCCCTTTATTGCAGATAGGGGAGCCTGTGGTTTGGAAATGGATCCCTGCAATTGTGCGTGACAAATGTGTTTGTTTGGATTTATCACCTTCCTCCAAGTGCTTTCCTACAAGCAAACTAAATATCATCCCTGCAGACCGTTTAATAGCTCGCGTCACATTTAGTCTGACATATCCTCAAGTGAAAAATGTCCAACTATGAAATGGGAATTGAAGTTGTAAAATAGAGGGCATCATCATTTAAATGCTGGGGATGTCTGGAGAGATCATCGAGTTTTGTGTTTGTGCTCAATGTTAACTCATCACAAAAAATGTCTAGTGTCCAGTTTTCAAAGGTGAAGCCTAAACCAAGATGACAATGGTTTTTCAATGGGAAAACGGCCTTTCGGTAAGTAATCAGCCTTTCGGTAGAAACTGACAGTTAAATCGAACTGGGCATGGTTTGTGCTTTTTGAAACTACTTTTTCAATCTCCATCCCAACACAACGTGGTTTTTCCACATCATCTTAATGGCTCTGTTTTAGTTTGACTTGGTTTTGATCAAATTTGTCCAACTGAGCACACGGAAATTGCTACCATTAGACAAATGCCAAGGGAGCGTCTGGTTCACCACAGGACCAAGGCTTCAGGGCGTTCTGAATGCACAGAACAGACAGGACTGAAAGCTCACAAAATTATATAGAACAACATTAGCTTTTGCCATTTTGCAGAAGAAACCAGCTCGTTCTTTCAATCTGTAGCAGGAGAAAGAGATCATGTACTCTTAGTGACCCTAGAGAATCAAAAATAGCTGGTTTACGCAAAGAGACTCAATGTTTTGCTTCAGTTATTTCCTATTTTATTTTCTGTCTTCCTGTAAATCTGTAAGGTTCTTTAGTGAGGATGACCATGCACTATGGCTTTGTTTCTTTGTATTTTTCCTGTTCATGTCACATGCTTCTGTTCAATGCAAAGTGTTTGTAAAAAGTCGTCATGCTCCGGCTTTGTCTTTTATTATCTTCTATCTTTATCTAGTCTTTTGTCCCCCCTGCTCAGAAGTGCCTTGTATAGTATAGAATAATTTTATCTCTGTTTTTGATCTGTGGTTGTCTGTTATCTCTAAAGCCGTCATCTGTAAAGCGGTCATCAATAAAGTGGTTGTATGTAAAACAGTCATCTGTAAAGCTGAAATCTGTAAAGATATCACCTGCAAAACTGTAATCTGTAAAGCAGCCATCTGTAAAGCTGCAGTCTGTGAAGCTGTCATCAGTAAAGTGGTCATCTGTAAAGTGGTTGTATGTAAAACGGTCATCTGCAAAGCTGTAATCTGTAAAGTAGCCACCTGTAAATCTGTAATCTGTAAAGCAGCCATCTGTAAAGCTGCAGTCTGTGAAGCTGTCATCAGTAAAGTGGTCATCTGTAAAGTGGTTGTATGTAAAACGGTCATCTGCAAAGCTGTAATCTGTAAAGTAGCCACCTGTAAATCTGTAATCTGTAAAGCTGAAATCTGCAAAGAAAACACCTGCAAAGCTGTAATCTGTAAAGCAGCTACCTGTAAAGCGGTCATCTGTAAAGCTGAAATCTGTAAAGATATCACCTGCAAAACTGTATTCTGTAAAGCAGCCATCTGTAAAGCAGAGGTCTGTAAAGCTGTCATCAGTAAAGTGGTCATCTGTAAAGTGGTTGCATGTAAAACGGTCATCTGTAAAGTGGTTGCATGTAAAACGGTCATCTGTAAAGCTGAAATCTGTAAAAATATAATCTGCAAAGCTGTATTCTGTAAAGCAGCCATCTGTAAAGCTGCAGTCTGTGAAGCTATCATCAGTAAAGTGGTCATCTGTAAAGTGGTTGCCTGTAAAACGGTCATCTGTAAAGCTGAAATCTGTAAAGATATAATCTGCAAAGCTGTAATCTGTAAAGCAGCCATCTGTAAATCTGCAGGCTGTGAAGCTATCATCAGTAAAGTGGTCATCTGTAAAGTGGTTGTATGTAAAACGGTGATCTGTAAAGATATAATCTGCAAAGCTGTATTCTGTAAAGCAGCCATCTGTAAAGCTGCAGTCTGTGAAGCTGTCATCAGTAAAGTGGTCATCTGTAAGTGGTTGTATGTAAAACAGTCATCTGTGAAGCTGAAATCTGTAAAGAAAACACCTGCAAAGTTGTAATCTGTAAAGAAGCCATCTGTAAAGCGGAGGTCTGTAAAGCTGTCATCTGTAAAGTGGTCATCTGTAAAGTGGTTGTATGTAAAACAGTCATCTGTGAAGTTGAAATCTGTAAAGCTGCAGTCTGTGAAAATCTCATCTGTAAAGTGGTCATCTGTAAAGCAGCTGTCGGTAAAGCAGTCACTGGTAAAGCGTTTGCCTGCATCTGTAAAGAAGGCATCTGTACAGCAGTTATCTGTAAAGCAACCATGTATAAAGCTGTCCAGTATAAAGTGCCATCTGTAAAGCTGTCCAGTATAAAGTGGTCATCTGTAAAGTGCCATCTGTAAAGCAGTAATCTGTAAAGCTATCACCTATATATCATTTGTCTGTAAAGATGTTCCTTATAAAGCAGTAAACTGTGAAAATGTCACTTATAAAGCGGTCGTCTGTAAAGCTCAGTCTTAAAATGTTATAAACCAGTTTGTATTTCTTACTTCAGGCTTTGTTAGGTTGTCTACATTGTTCTTTACATTGTCCTGTTCAACCATCATTTGTTTCTTTTGTTAAACCTCTGACAATTACACCCTAGTGCCTGCTCCCAAATCACTACACCTCTTCATCTACAGTTCTGTCAAGTGGCTGATAATTCATGATGAGCCCTGAATTTACTGGTAACAATCATTCTACTCTCTGTTCATTTGTGAACCTCATCCGTTTATTTATTTGGATGGTCAGAAGAAATAGTCAAGGCCTTTCACTCCTCCAGCAGAATGATTTGAGGGTGAGGGATGAAGGAGGAAATGCTTGTTAAATAAAAAAGGAGAGGAGAAGGAAATAAAGGGTGAGTTGGTAGACAATAGTGAGCAAGAGCACTAAAGCTGAATGGTCATCCAGCAAGCTGAGTAAAAGCACTAGACAGGAGTAGATATTCTGAAAAGTTCAGCTAAAGAGGACACACACTCCTACATGCACTCAAACACATGAACACACACTGAACTGTCTAATATTTGTCACTATGATAAAATTATTCACTGCTGTTAAATAAACACACTAATGAAATTGACCAGACTGCTGATTGCTGTATAATACTCTATGTTGTGTAGTGTTGCATGATCCTGTTGATATACTGTATTAACCCGCATGCACACTGGGCAGTGTAAAGCTCTGGGTGTGAATTTGAATGTTTCCCTTATCCAGGTAAGGACTATTTTAGTTGGTGCTTTGACTGGTGACCTAACCTCCATGCATGCCAGTGTAACCTGTTTTGGTAAAGAGCTCGTATTCTCATTTTTGTTTGGCATTATGAACCAAAAAACATAATTTATTTGGATTCATATCTTTATTCAATCAAATGAAACTAGTTACACATTGTACTAGGAATTTAAACTCCTATGGGACACTGAAAAAATAAATTCTAGTAACTAATTCTAATATCAGGATTCAATTATCAAAGACTTTAATAATATATATATATATATATATATATATATTTTAGAAATATATATGAATGAAATGAATATATATAAACTACCTTAGTAGGCAACAAAAACTGAACAGAAAAAATTATATATATATATATATAATATTTTTTCTGTTCAGTTTTTGTTGTCTACTAAGGTAGTTTAATTTAAATGATCTCACATTAATAAAAAAGCTGGTTTTATTCTATAAATATTTAATAAAATGCAATACAAATTTAAATTAAATGTACAGTCCTTAAATCCCATTTTTACTGCAGAATACTCACAGAATTCTTCATATACACCTTTTCTGACAGAAGCAGTGCTTTGACTAAATGCTTTTTGACATTTCTTTTCACAGATCTGTGGCAATATGAAAATCCACAGCATTACCAATGAGCTGAACACTGAAGTCCAAACACTTTAAAAGCTGCCAATAATGAAAGGAACAGATAACTTTCCCGTGGTGTATCCTGAGCAATCATTATTCAGCTTGAAATAAGCTGTCAGTTATACTGAAGCATATTCACATTGCTTTTCTGACACGCAGAGTGCGCTAGAAGTGTTTCCCCCCAGTGGGTGAGAGAACAGCTGATAGAAGTGCCACAGAGAGAGAGAGAGAACGTGAGGAACATCTCCACTGACAATAATGACTCTGTGGCAGCAAAGCGGTTAAGCAGTTAGATTAACAGCACAACTTTAACAAGTCGTCTCTGAGTCACAGAGGACAAAGCAATATTCATTAAATCTAAATTAAGATGAGTGGTCAATGTAGGGCCAAGTCATCAAAAAGTCATTTCTTACTGCGCTGCGGCTAGAGATAGTGACAGTCCATAATAAGGCTACTGCATAGCATTGGAGACCGCAAACGAAACAGACAAAGACGAGGTGAAATAAATAAATAAATGAATAAATAAATAAATAAATAAATAAATAAATAAATAAATAAATAAATAAATAAATAGGGGTAAGGATGCTACTGACAGAAGCAATAAGTCTTAGACTTTGCTGAAGCACCATAATTTATCTTTACCCATAGATGATTGAAGCTACAGTTCAACCAATAGCAGCACTAAATTGATGTTAATTGTAACAACCTTAATGATTTATATATGTGATAGAATCCAAAGGTAATCAACTAAGCAGGTTTGAATTGCTATGAAGTGTTAGGATGATTAAAGGGCTGGTGTTACAGTAATATCCTAATTGCTTTAAGAATAAAGAATATAAAGTAATATATAGACAATGTTAACGTTTGAAAAATTCTATAAATAAAAAGAAAGCTAAAGCCATGATTTTTTTTATTTCACTGTTTAAATATCCACAATGTTTTTTTCTCCCTAAGGTAAAATACATGCCTTTGTACTATGGTAACTGACATTAATCCACTCCTTCTGTAGTGGCTTCAGTAGTATATATATCTATATCTATATATACATATATGATGTCAGTTACCACATTATACAGGCATTGTTTTCAGAGTGATACTGAGTTTACGTATGTTTAGCCTTACAGAAAGAAAATCATGGTAGATGTTTAAATAGTTTCATGTAATCAAGTATTTAAAGAGTACAGACAGAGACAGAACAGGAGAAGTGTGACTGAAGGCCTAATTTATTTGCACACAATGCTTCGATTCCCCATGATGTTATTTGTGCAAATAAAACACAGACAGACAATGAATGAACCCTAATGAGATGTTGAGAAGACTGCAATGTTGTATGCTGACCTGTGGGGGCAGTAATGAGTCGGTCCAGACTGTAATGTTGTGTGTTTACCAGTGGGGGCAGTAACAAGTCAGTCCAGACTGTAATGTTGTGTGTTTACCCATGGGGGCAGTAATGAATCAGTCCAGACTGTAATGTTGTGTGTTTACCTGTGAGGGCAGTAATGAGTCAGTCCAGACTGTAATGTTGTGTGTTTACCTGTGGGGGTAGTAATGAGTCAGTCCAGACTGTAATGTTGTGTGTTTACCTGTGAGGGCAGTAATGAGTCAGCCCAGACTGTACTGTTGTGTTTTGACCTGTGGGGGCAGTAACGAGTCAGTCCAGAGTAATGAGGCAGTGCTGTGTCTGTAAGCTGTGGGGTTTGATGTTGATCCTTCATTGATTGCTCAGTGTCTTTATTAAAGCTGAACATTGACGTCCTTATGTTCAAGATTCTCCTGATATGGTGACATATGCAGAGAAAACATCGCCCCCTACTGTGTTCACCCTCTGACTGCTCAACATGGGAGAAATCCTGGGACATTTCTAACAATAAAGACTTTCTTTGCACTCATCTGGATTTCACCATTCAGTAAGAGACCGTCTTTCTCCAACTACCACAGTGACTGATATGTACAGTACTTTGACATCACATGTGTGCCGTATATACTTCCTGGAAATACATATAATAACTTATGCACACTACAGGTAATGTTCCATTTAAATGTTGCACTCCAGTAATGAGGACATATCAGCCATAATAATAATACATAATAATAGTTCACAATATTTATTTCAATCAGCATTTGTCCTACAGGCAATATTTCAACTTCAAGCCTAACTCCCAATTGTATGGTGTTATGTATAGATTAATAGTGGCATTTTCTTATGCTAAAAATAGCCTTCTGTGTTATTTGTAAAATACAAGGGAAAAGTAGGCTATGCCATATTTAAAGCTTCCTCTTCTCTTTATTGCAAGGCGTAAACATTTTCAGATCAGACTGGCATTACTATAGCTTTGCTGGTAAAAAGAAATGTATATTTACTGCAAATATCTGTACGGATACATAAAAAAGCACAGGATATGTCTACAGGGCTGCATTATTCCTCAGGATAAAGGAATCGATGTGAGCTAAAGATCTGCACTTTTCTGTGCTTGTTGTCTAGAGGAGCACATGGATTTTCTGTCAGATGCAGAGTATAATAATAAGAGCGTTGTGATATTCACAAGACCACTGCTTTCTTCAGCAGCCAAGGGTAAAATCTGAGGATTACTTGTCTTATTTACCAGTGAGGGTCTAGAGTCTCACTGTAGCGCTGTAGACCAGCTCAGACTCAAGGCCACCATGACTCTGAATCTGCGGTGAATGTCCTACAGCAGATCCATTGTTCCTTAGCATTGCAATGCCCTTAGAGAATTCACATATTATCAGCCTGTTTGCTCATTTCTGTACTCACCAGACTCTATACAGAACATCACACACACACACTGCCAAAGGGTCAAAGCCCACACTGACATGGCATTTTGTTGAAGGATTACAGAGTGAAGGATGAAAAAAGGACAGAAGAAAGATGTGGCAACACACAATCAGAACTACACTCGTATACTCATCCTAAGGCAACTTTTAATAAACGTTGTTTCAAAACTGTGAGATACCAGCCATTTCAAGAGGTCATGTACTTAATGAATGAGATAAACACGGAATAAAAAAGAAAAGCATCGTATAGAAACAAGTCTTCATATGGAACCAGTTTTATACAGATATAAAGCTTTTTTTCACTAATTCATTTCAGCTATATAGAGCAATTCGATGATTAACACCGTCACCGCAGCAAGAAGGTCCTGGGTTCGATCCCTGTGTCAGCCATTTTGTTTTTTGCTTAGGAATGTACAAGCTCCCTGGTTTCCTCCAGGTTCTCCAGTTTCCTCCCACTATCCAAAGGCATGTGGGTTAGGTTGACTGGCTGCTCTAAATTACCTATAGGTGTGAGGGTGTGTGCATGGTTGTTTTGTCTTTGTTTTTAATAAAGACTAAATGTTGCTTTGCATATCACTACATGGTTTATTTTTATTTTATTTTATTTTATTTATTTATTTTTTGTTTTAATAATAATATTTATTATTTATTAGCATAAATAAAATGCTCATTTCTGTGTATTAGGGCTATTTAAGTGTTAGCTTTACATTCACAGTTCTTTACTCACTTCATTCATATCTACACTCTTAAAATGAAAAGAGGACTTAGAAATGATGACACAGCACAATCCAGTTCCTGGTCATTCCATACAACTTATGGAACTAATTGTCCACCTGGTGATCATACAATCCAGCACCAGAAACTGGATTCAACATCTGGAGGTGAAAACATCTACCACAGAACAGCTTCTGGGCTGAAGTTGAAAGCACCTCCACATGCATGGATTCTATAGGGGACTCTATATCTGCAATCCCAAGGCCTTCAGGGACATCCAAGCATTACAGCAGGGTGTGTAGAATCAAAACTCTCCAGGGTGATAGATTTCCAGGACAAGCATTGGGTTTCCCTGTTCGTTAATCAATTAAAGGTTTTTCCTTGAAGCAGCCTCTTCCCACAAACCATTAAGGATCCTTAATTTTTTAAAAGTGTAGCAGGTCACTCCAATAACCCTAAGTTTAGGCCAATTAAAAATATCCCAAAGAGAATCAGTGGTGCGGCTGATGTGCGCGGAGCCTCCAGTGAAGGCCCCCTGGGTCCTGCCATCACCACAGTGCCACTTAGGGCTAACTGAAACTGTCTCCACAGATTAATGTGCCCACCACGAGGGCCGAGGTGACAGAAAGCCAATTAGAGCCAACCTTAACAGTCATTAAGGAAGCGATGGCTCCAGACACTGAAGAGAGGGCGAAATGTATCCAGAAGTGCACGAGAAATATTTCCACTGTTGTTTGGAGATGATACGACTCTCTTTGGATAAGTGGCATTTGAGAAAAGGACGGCAGAGGCTCAAGCGCAGCTTTAACAGTTGAAATCAGACGTGAAAACAGGCAATAGGTTAAAATACAAAGGTCGGAATGCTAACCTTATCCAAACTACATTTCACATCCCGCTGCTATTATACTGAGCAATTAGGTACAACAACGCTGCTGTTATACAGTGAAATTAGGTCACATAGTACTGATCATTACTACTATCAGATAATGTGCAACACAGCTGGTACCACCACCGCAGGCTAATTATTTTATTTATTTATTTATATCTATTTTATTATTATTTTTGATACTATTTTAACCATTAATTTATTTTATTTTATTATATTCTACTACATACTACTTTATTATACTTTTATTCTGTAGGTGGATGAAAAAAAGACCCAGTAGTGCCACATAAAATATGATCTAAAATGAGGAGATCATCAGACATTCATTTATGAGTTATTGTGAAGCCTTTTAGTGTTTAACGTTACAGTAGAGGAGTCAAGACACCTAACCCCATTGCCCAGGGTGTGTGTGCTCACTGTCTCAGATGGGTAAAATAAAAAAAGAACACAAAATTAACAAAAAAATAAAAATAAAAACATAAAATAATAAATAAACAAACATAAAATAATAAAATATATAAATGTAAATAAAAATAAATAAACAAATAAATCAATAAATAGTAATGTTTTGTTACATATGCACATATTTCAGAAAACAATGATGAAGAAGAGGATGACTAGAAGTACAGGAATAGTGTACAAGTACATTAGTCAAATTGTATTCAGTGTTTTACACATTGTGCAGCACCAAATCAAATTAAATATCATACTCTCTCCGTAACGAAACATACAGTTGGTCAGTGTTCTTTAAGCACTTGTACCACAATATGTACAGAAAAACATATGAAGATGTGCTGCAATGTAATTTGTCATAATAACAACAAATATTGTCATATTGTCCAACTCTCAGGAACTTAACTGGATTTGATTCAGAGCCACGTCAAGTATAGAGCCAAAATGAACTCGATCTCTATCTCTGCTGGCATGTTACTTTAGGAGACATCTCTTCTGTTGTTTTCATTAGTGTTTTCATTGAATGAGCTGCAGAGGTCAACATATATATATAGTATAGTATAGGATGCTTGCCACATTGATGAAATTCAGCATAAATGATTTTTCACTATAACACGTCCCCTTAGATAAATAAATAGGCAGATAGTAGGAGTGTAACAATGTATTGATCTGTATCGATGCATTGATCCTGATAGCGCACAATCCAATGCATTGATGTGACACATAAAAATAATTGTGTGTTCTCCTGATTTATATTATTGCGTTGGATTTGGCCTTTAATAACAAAATATTTAGATTATGATCTGTATGTGTGAAGTCATGAAAATTTAATACATTGTGTGGAATTTCATCATATTTTATACTGACTGCTGCAGACCCCAGTATCAACATCTCTGAAAATGTTAAGGTATCGAAAATAATCAGATTATTGTTTGATTAACACAACTTATAGACAGACAGGTGAATAGAAGGATAGACAGATAGACCGACAGATAGACAGACAGGCAGACTGATTGATTATTGATAGATAGATAGATAGATAGATAGATAGATAGATAGATAGATAGATAGATAGATAGATAGATAGATAGACAGACA
>JBBIGC010000152.1:2730133-2746124 GCA_037576955.1 Lepidarchus adonis | reverse complement strand
GAGAGAGAGAGAGAGAGAGAGAGAGAGAGAGAGAGAGAGAGAGAGAGAGAGAGAGAGAGAGAGAGAGAGAGATACAGGGCACTGCCATTGGCAGCCCACTCCTTCCCAACCTGCCTGGATTAAATGCACCATTAGAACCTGTAGGCTAAAACGGCCTTAAACGTGACCACCTGCTTCATGTAGAGAACAGTGTACAGTAAAAGCTCTAAGAGGTTCTGTTTAGCAGTGCAGCATTCTGAGCAAGCCATAAAGAACCTGGAATGGGTGTAAAGGCAAATTTGTGAAGCACCCTGAAAAAAAGGGGGGTAGGGGTCAGGAAACTCAAGGGACCTCAAATTCAACTACATGATCTGATCTACTGAAGAAATCCTATTGTGTACTCTCTCCTGGGGTTCTCCAGAAAAGAAAAACAGAGTTAAACCATCTGTAATTCTTATTAATGGTGATAGAAAACAGGCGTCAATAAATGTTTATTATTGCCTTGTTTATTAATGCTGACCATCTTATTCACCTTCCTTGGACCACTTTGGTTAAGTACTAACCCTCGGCAGATCTGGACTACTCCATATGACCTACTGTCCTGGAGATGCCCTCAACATCACAATAAGGCCCTCATCAAAGTGGCTCAGATCTTTACACTCTGACAGACCGACTGTTCACTTACTGCCTTATACATCCCACCTCAACAGGTGCCGTGTAATGAAATAACTGGAAAAGTGCATTGCGTCAAGGTAAGGGGAAGAATCTCCAAAGAACCTCAATGGAGCTGGTGTCAAGCCAGATGTTCAAAAACGTTGTACATTGAGACTATTGTATCTGTCTTGGATCAGGAGGCTGGTGCAGGAGGATCATACTCCAGCTTTTCATTCCAGAAGCCGATGGGAAAACCGCTCTTATGCCACAGTAGCTCCTGGGTCTGCTGTTCTGGTATCAGCTCGGTTACTTTAGGGAGCAGAGAGTAGTTCAAACACAAGTCTGTTATTTCCTTCTGCCAAATCAAATAACTGCAGAGAAGTGATGAGCCTCACTGCTGCGAGTTAAGCCTTCTTCAATCACACATGGTGTGCGCAACCAATTACAATCGCTCCACTCTGCTCCACGCAGAAACTACCACATCCACGCGCCGCAGCGGCTCATGAACTCTACAACTGAGGCAAGAAGAGATCATGCATGAAAGAGGTCGTGTGCTGCTAAGTATTTTTTGGAGGAAAACCTTGTTTCTATGCAAATAACATACTGCACTAGAGCGGTGACGATTACTTGGGAAAACTCACTGAAAGTATTGCTTGTACCAGCCTCATAGTCCAAACTCCTTTGTTCAATACCATTCAGAAAATGACTGACTCCTTATTTACTCACCTCCCTCCATCTCTAATTACTCTGGTGTGGCCTCAATTAATTGGTAATAATTAATATAATGGGTATTAGTGGGATTAATATGATTCTGTTCCATTATATTAATATTCTTAATATGTGAATATTTTTGTATATACTACATAGGCTGCACTGCTGCATTACTGCAAGAAGGTCCTGGGTTTGATCAGGTGTGACCACATTTCGCCACATTTGCCTTTCTCAACTGAGTTTCCCCCGGGTGCACCGGTTTCCTCCCATTGTCCAAAAGGTCATGGTTTAGATGGATTGGATACTCCAAAATTGCCCATAGGTGTGACTGTGTGTGTGAGGGTATGCCCTGAAAGGGGTTGGCCTTGATTTGGCCCGTAGTCAGCAGGGATCAGCTCCAGCTTCCCCTGCGACTTGAAATTGATACATATAATGTATATATACATATAAAAATAGAAGGAAAAAGAATACACAGTTATAATATAGCATATACACACACACACACACACACACGTATGTATATATATATATATATATATATATAATTATTTATTTATTTATTTTAAATAACAAGAACAATAATAATTACTCGTTTACAAAAAGTTAATATGTAAAACCCACTTCTTTTAAAACAATCACAGTAATCTTGCCACTAGCCGTATCTTTTAACAAGACATAGTAATTACACTTGATTACAGTTTATACTGCTTGAAACTAGCCACAGTATCAAAAACGTCCACATCAAAAATAAAGTATTGAATAAAATGTAAAGCATACAGACTTTTTCCCTTAATCAAAATTAAAGCGACTTGTTTAAACATCGTATTTTGCAAATGACTCGTCACTAATGCACTGACAGAACAGCAGAAAATACTTATCATATCTAAAACACTATACTGCTACAGTTACAGGACAGGATAGCAGCTCGACTCACTAGCCAATCAGCACTCAGTAGTCTGAAAGCTGCTTCTCTACTGCCTAAAATGTAATATTGGGAATATGTAATAATTTATGTAATTATGGAATATTTCTTCTCTAAATAAATCACACTTCCTGCATTAAAGACTAATGGTGAAAGTGGAATAAATATTATTATCATAATCTCATTAACGTTAAAGTGATTACTAGGATTTAAACTGGAATGCTGTAATGCAGGAAACAGTACTCAAATTACTGTAACACAATACGCTATACTGCATTACCCCAGCACTGTTGCCAGAAGACTTATTTATGCCTTTGTCACATTCTGTGTAGGCTTTGCTCAATGGTATTTCCCCAAAACACTCACCAGATTAGAGCAATGCAGCTGCGAGGGTGCTCACACGCGAGATCCACACTAAGAGTGGACTCCACTGCTCTCCTGTACAGATTTCTCTTTGTTGTACTATTTAGCAAAATTGCTCCACTCATATGTCTCTGCTTAAACCCTAAAGCCTCTTGAAGCTGACCTGCCCCTGACCAGTGAGTCACAGTGGAAGCTGCCAAATTCCAAAACTTTGTTCTTTTTTCTACAAACCACCAGAATTTTTTGTTAAATTTAACTTTTTTATAACTTAATCAATTAACAACTTCATTGTATTGTTATTTTTTTGCTTGACCTTAAAAATGGTCACTACATTCATTCAGTTTATGTAATTTGGGTTGGAGGGAAGCTAGAGTCGATCCCAACTGACCATTGGCATTCACCCTGGACAGGAGATCAAACCATCACATGGAAACACAGAGACAGACAACCACTCACACACACTCACAACCACTCACACACCTAAATCACAAGCCTTTGGACTCCAGAGCTCCAGGAGTAACCCATATAGAAAGACACCTGTGGCTGAAGTGGAGATCGAACCCAGGACCTTTAGGACAGGATCCTGTGAGGTAATAACAGCAGCACCAATAAAATGCTCTTTATACACTTAAAATGTTTCCAAGTGGCCAAAGCATTGGCTCCATCATAAAAAGACTGTGTGACCATTCCCCAGTGATGTTTTTATGAATTATTACATTTATATTTATTCATTTGATGTGAAAGCTGCAAAGAGCACTTAGTCTTAACAATAGCTTATAAGAAAGTTTATAACACACAGCAAGTGCTACAGCATAAACAGAACTATTACTATGTAGTAGTGATAAAAGAGTCCAGGACATTCCTCTTTGTCAAGAGCAATGATGACACTAAAAAGCTAGTCAAGCAGGCAGGTCTTCCAGTTGACTTAACGTAATGGACTGTTAGTGTTCTCCTCCAAGCATGTTGAGCCTAGTAACGTTGCATTAGCAGCCATTTGATTACTTTGATTACTTAGCAGCCCTGATTACTTAATTACTCATATATATTACAAACATACATTTTTTCTTCGTAATATTTGGCCGCATAAAATAAATGTTTAATTCGCACATATTTCTGCTTGCCTGCTTGTCGACCTTCCATATAAAAAGACATGAATACATGCATGCACTACGGCATCCTCTTCACCACTTCAAAGAGAGCCTGACCTGATCTCTCCGCAACAGCAAACATGCAGAATATGTTTCCCCTGCACGAGGAGCAGTCCTGCATTGATGAAGAGGGCCACTCAGCATGCCGAATGCCAATAAGCTGTAGGCTGGGCAGAGCAGGTCGGACTGAAATATGCAGGGTACAGTTCTAATCACTTCCATCCTAAACCTCCAACTGCACAAGCTCATTTGATCGGCATTGCCGCTGGCAGAACTGAACCTCCAACCTCTGCAATGGAGGCTTTACTTGCGAGATGAAAAACAGTCTTAACCTCAGAGTGCATTGGCATAACAAGACTTTATATTTATTACATTCTATTGATCCCCAAGGAGACATTAGTCTTTTTACCCATCCCAGGCCATGAGCACATACATAATAGGCAGTGGGCAACTGGGGGTTAGGTGCCTTGCTCGAGGGCACTTCAGCCTGCTGGATGGCTGCGGGAATCAAACTAACCATTATCGCCATGGCTGCCCCCTGTTTAGGATGATTTATACTGGTCAAATCATCAAAAAATAAATAGAGCCAAAACTTTTGAGAACCAAGGTTTAATTTGACAGTGATGATCTATGAGGAAGCGGTAGACAAAAACAGATTATACATAAGTTAGTGAGCTTTGCCCTGGGCGGTTTACACCAGCACACTGATGGGGGGAAAAAAAGGGAGAAGAAGCTGAATTTCTGCCAGCAGAATACAATAAGTTTACTTAATATGATTATTTTAAATGTGTAAAATTGCATAGAGATTGGATAAATCACTGGCTTACATCCAATGTGCTCAGCAATAAAACACTTCTCATGAAGTTCATCTTATAAAGTTATTGTCTCCAATAAAGTAGAAGTTTTTTCTTTGTTATTTCTTACTTATTTGCTTATAAAAGCAACACCAGCTGAGAGAAACCACCCCACCACCCCAAAAAGCAACAAGTTTGATGTGTTTTCATTTTTGTTGTAGTGTGAACAAAAAATGCATTAGTAAACACACAAAGGCTTAAAAGCAAATCTGGTATTCTAAAGAAAGAAGCCCTTAATTCACTCCCTAATAAGTAAAAAAAAAGCTTTACTCTTTGCCTACAAAAGGGGAGAGAGAGAGTGAAAAAGAAAGAGAGAGAGAGCGAGAGAGAGAGAGAGGGGGGGGGGGGGGGAAGAAAGAGAGAGGGAGAGATTATTTACGCTGTATCCATCAGTTCAGCCCCCGAGGACTATGGGCTCCTGCTGGTGTGTGTGAGGGGTGGCAGCTTTCTGTCCACTGTGTGTGTGTGTCTGGGTAAAGTTCACATTCATTAATCATGGCCTCACAAATAGCACCTTCACCCTGTGTGGGTCTGAATCCTCTGCCCTGACCTGAAACTCCAAACCTAAACCAGCCCTTCACAGTACCTGCTGGACGAGCAACAACCCTGCCAGCAGTTTGGGGATGGGCAGTAGGTGAATTTGTTGCCATTACATGAATTTTTCTCTCCTATCATGTGAATATTTGCCCTAACACTGCAATTCCTAAATAAAAATTCTTGTTAAGAAGCATTTGCTTACAAACCTGCCCCCTTCTTCAGTACCATTAGTTTGCTTTGTTATGCAAGCTCCATTGCTCCTGAAAGGTAATTGGAATGTGAGTGTGATTGTTCTAATGATGTTCCTAAACTCTGTTTTAATGCGTTTGTGCTGTAACAATCCATATTAAATTTTTTTTTTACTGTTTATAATTATTATTATTTTCAATTATTTATTATTTTTATTGTTTTGAATTATTTGTTATTATTTTTATTATTTTGTGCATGAAATATCAACCTGTATTTTATGAATTAATATTATAATTTATATAGTAAATTCCTGGTTTGCTGTAAGCAATGTTTTGCTGTTTCTTTTTAATGATAAACAAGGAAAGACAATAAGATCTATAAGAAGATGACAGATAACTCTGCATCACTATATAGTACTGGTAGAGAAAATTATGTAATTTTATTGATAAAACACATCTCAGTAGGCTTTCCTGAGGATGAGAATCATAAGCAAGGCCTAATTATTTCTGGGAACTTAAAAAATAAACAAGCTCTCCCAGTGATTTAGTGCTGGCTTGAAGGCCTAAGGGCAATTACAGATGACAAGTGGCAAAATCTGTCTCTGGCGGATGGTCCAAAACATTCATCACCTGAAAGTGCTCTAAGTATCAGATCAGCCACCAACTGAATTGATTTGGGACCAATTCTGTGACAACAACTAGTGTTTAGTAACTGCAACACCTACACAGTAACAAGCCACTCACTGGATTTCAGCCTGTTATACTGTTATCCAGTAATGACTGGCCATAATGTTGGATAATATTGGCTGGGGAAGGCTATAAACACTCAAAATCTCACCTGCTTTAGAATTACATTTGAGAGCCAGTTAATGCAACAAAACAAGTTGTCTTATTGCACTCAAAGCTGCAACTCTGTTTCTAGGCATAGTTGAAAGTTAGAGTTCAGTACACAGAACAGACATGTTGTGAACCTCAACTACAGTGCTATCACTTCCTACTCCAAATATAAACACAGCAAATGCAAAACACTACTCAAAAAAGGGGAAATTCATAAATGAGTGGTAGTGCTACCGATGCCCTACACTTAAAATAATGTCAATTAGAACAATCCACTGCTGAATCAAAAATAAACCTGATACTCGAGTTATGCCAATAGAAAGCCATGTATCAATTCTATGCAGAAAAACAGAGAAGTTACGATATAGCCCAAGCTCAAAAAAATGGAGTCATGTTTTCAAAGCCAAATACAAAACAAAGCAGTCCAGATCTGTGTCCTTTTCAAAATGTATGACACAGCATGAAGAGAAAAATCAGACAACAGCAACCACAGACTGTTGAACAGCTGAAGTCTTACAAACAAAAATCCCACTTGCAAAACTGCAACAGTTAGTATCTACAGTTCCCAAATGATTAAAAACAGAATTAAAAGAAATGCAACACAGCAAGCCTCCGTCTCAACTTTGCAGACATTAAATTAAAAAAATGTAAAAACATTTATTATGTTTTTTATTGTACTTTTGTGAGTTAAAATAAGGATCAAGAGAGTGAACAAATCACAGATGCTTGTTTTAATTACATTTTTCAAAACATTTTTTCCGGCAATTAGGTTTGTATAGTGAAAGAAATGTATGTGCATAAATATTTAAATAATAACTAATATGTTACGACCTGCCAGTCACAGAAAGAAAGACCCAGGTTCTTTTCTAATGTAATTACATTGTTAAATCAGCGCAGTCTGCAGGTGTGTTGCGCCATTGTCCTGAGGTGCCTCCAATCCAAATCCTTACGGCCTAAGCGCAGGGCCTGGCTCATTGCTATTTCACAAGGAGGGCTCAGTGAACAGCAGGTCAGAGGTGTAAATACATCTTTTCATAGCATCAAATGGCCTCCTTTGAAATGGCCGCCGCTGTAACGCCTGCCAAAATGGCAAGCAAATGAAGAGCTTTAGTGCTCCTTAAGCACAGTCTCATTGTTCTACCTACAGAGCAACACACTAGCACAGGCTGAGTGCACCAGAATAATGAATAACACAGATTATTATTTGTAACACAGCGACATAAACAAAGCCCTAAAAATACAAAAGACTGATGACAGTAAAAAGTTTTAATGTACGGTTTCATTAAATAAAATAGATTAATGCCTTAGAACACCCATGTAAATTATTATTTGATTACATAATAAATCAGTTCATTTGTCAAAATTATTGTCATTATTTTCTTGTAAAGTAACGTTGCAAACTGCAAAAATCACAGAATTACACAAGACGGCATGAAAACGGAAAGATCTCCAGGACTGATCCTCAGCATGCAAGTGGGTGGTATCTAAATACACAGGAGAACTGTGGTTGCACATTAGTAAAGTGTGTAATACAAATACAATGCTTCCAAAAAAGACATCAGTTGTAACATTTTTATCACATTAGTAGCATCCAATATACAAGATAATCTACATCTGTCTGTTAAAAGCATTAAATTAAACATAGAATGTCTTCTACAAGCTTCAGATGTCCAGGTTTATTCTAGAATTCATGTGCTAGGCCTCTTGTTTTGCACATACCACTACAATCCCATTGTGGTGCTAGTAAAAATTTCTGTATTCTTTCTCTGACATAGACTTAAAGAGGTGAAGCAGAGATGTGGATCAGTGGTGCAACCATAGGCAGAGTTCTTCAGTCATCTTCCTGGTGTCAAATCCTTTAGTATCACAAGGCACAAAGTTGCACCTAAAGCCATCACCATAGGTGAGGAAAGTCTGTTTTATAGACACACAGGCAAACAGAGAAGGGTCAGCAGAATTTCAGAGGAGAACAGTGGGTTGAACAAAGCACAGCAGCTATGGGAGACAGTATAATGATAGGACCAAACGCTTCCAAAAACACTGCAGATAAAACACAGCATGCTAATTGGCCAAGGGAGGCCTTCCTCTGCCCTCGAATCAGACGGGATAATTAGCCCCAGCACTCTGACCCCCTCGTTCGATAGCCAAACAGGGAAGGGTAGGTGGTGTTTATCTGAAGTGGTTTGAAACCAGTGAGAACCCCAACCCCATAACAAGTTCTGATGTTTTATGCACTAGGTAAATCAAATAACCACTTTTTCCAACCAAAGTCTGCAGAAAACCATCTCTATACACACCTGCGTCCAACCTTTCATTCACATCATGGATGTGCCCCCGACAAAGCTGCAGCAACTACATGATGCAGTCGTGTCAACATGGACCAGAATCTCAGATGAATGTTTCCAACACCTTGTTGTATCTATGCCCTGAATAATTCAGGGAGTTCCGAAAGCAAAAGGGTCCAACTCAGGACTCGCGAGGTACGTAAAAAAGTGGCTGATGAGTGTATGTGGAGCTATTTACGTCACATGCATATTACATATGTTACAAACATATATTATGTCGAGAATATAATGATGCTGCATATGCATATAAGTAATTCAGGACAATTTCTTTATTCATCATAAAGTTTTAGCAATCTAATTGTCAGCAGGCATTCTGTAAAAATTCTGTAAAAAAAATAAATGGAGATACAAGGCTTTGTTTCAACAGCAGTGATATGAGATTACTCAGCTCTGGTCCTGGAGGGCTGGTGTCCAGCACAGGTTGGCAATTTCCCTGATGTTAATTGCCAGGTTCAGTGAGCGTGTGACTGTGCTGGACACTGACCCTCCAGTGTTTGGCAAATATATACAGGGGGTCGTACTGGACTTACAAAAATGTGTGGTTACGTCACTAGGAGTAGAATGCAGTTGAACACCTACTAATTGCTTTACGGTAATAGCGAGTGCCATAAATGAGCACATGCAGTGTGAAAGAGGAGGGGTTTGTTTTTTGCTGTTATTGCTGTATTGATTATATTTTATTCACCTTTAGTGTTGAATAAGAGTTCATGTGTGTTGGTGGGTGAGATGGGGGGTTAATATTGCACTGTGCTAAGGCACCATCAGTGTGATTTTGCTACAAGTCACTTCTCCAATGCGTTTACTGCTGTGGTGGATGTTGAAGCATTAAAAAGAGCATTTCTATCTATCTGGCAATGTTTCCTAAATGTTTTACTGTAATATGAGACTATCATGTTGCTGCTGTTAATAAATCACAGTGCTGTTCAATAAAACCTCTGCAGCACCATTTCACTTACGTCAAAATTAGAGTTATGTCACTCTCAGAGGAACCGAACACTGATGAAACTTGAGGACCCCCTGTTATATGTGACCAATTAACATGAGAAGAAAACACAAAACGCATAAGGTTGTTGGGCCACCATGATTCAAATGTACTGGACCCATAGAACACAGTCACTAATACATGCGCAAGTTGGTTGAGACTGGTGATAGTTGAAGCCATTGCATAACATTTAATCAAAACTAATTTTCATACTCCTCATGAACTTTAGAGTTTTTTTGTTTTTTAAATATATTAATTGCAACTCTGTATCAGGAGAGAATCATAGTTGGATAAAGGTGGTCAGGAAGAATGGCTTCCCTTTAAAATTACAAGAGAACAGCATAATCATCAGACTCCTTCACTGCAGAGGTCAAGCATCTAGGCCTGTAGGCCTCTTAATGCATAACACAAATTTACATTTACCCACTTGTGGATGAGTCATTCTCACCATGCTGGACCATAACACTTTTCCACACCTCATTAGACCAGTGTTTGTTGACCAGTGTCTTAGTTGTGCATTGGTCTTTGTAGTGAGGGGTTTATGAACAGCAGCCCGATTATTACACCTCTGTTAATGTAGTTGTAACTGTTCTGACACAATTGAATCATTTCCTGCATTGAAATGCTCAGTCAAAGGACAATGTAAGAATCATTTTGTCATAACCATAATTTTCCTACAAGTCTACCTATGAGTTAATGATTATTTCTATAATACACACACACACACATTCAAGATGTCACAGTAAAGCTGTGCCATGCCAGCCCTTCCTGTCATCTTGCATCAGGAGTTAATGAGGATCATACAAGGCCATTATGACTGCAGAGTAGCTTTCTAACAAGCTCTTCTTCTCCTCTCATCGATCCGTCTGAACTACACCACGATGTTGGCAGCGAAGCCGGAGCATTTTCCCCCACCTAACCACCTCACCCACCAGAAGCTCTGCTCCTTATTATCCTCCTCATTTCATTTTCATATCAAATAAAGTTTGGAGAGTCTCATTTTTCTTCTCTTTGCCTCGTCTTTGAGAGCACTGTGCCAAAAATGGCCACAGCAGTGGCACAGTGGGCAGTCAGTCATTAATTAGAGCTGAAAACTGTGTGATAACAGGGCTGGCTGGAATAATTAAGCACAAGAGCCTCTGATGTATATTCCTGCCCACCTGGTTCATCATTAATACCTATAATTAAACAAAAGAGTTTTTGAACACAATTCTCTTCAACTGTTAACGAATTCTAAACGCCTGAATATTTTCCTGAGCTCCCACCAAGTCTCTGGCTTTTAAATCAGTGTTTCATGCTGATTTCAGGTCTGTTTTCACTGTTTTACTTTTTATGTTAGGAGTATTGTGAATTTACACTGAACTTTTATGTACAATGTATAAGAACCAAAGAAGTCAAATCTCTTTAGTGCGACGTCAAAGAGGCTCACAATGAGTTTGATCTTCAGAACGGTGTCAGGTCGCCAACACTGTTTCTTCAGAAACGCTTACAGTCTGATTTTCTTCTTCCTCTGGGTCTGGATTATGGCCGCACAGTATCCAGCAGTAGTCGCATCATCCTCACATTCCAGAAACCTAGGTAGCGACGCTCCATTGACATTTTCTGGAAAGATCTCTAGATGGGACCAGGAAGTAGATTTTTAATCACATGCCACATCCCAGTTTCTGCTTGGAATCATCCTTGTGTGCAGGAGACTTATGGCCCAGAAAGTTCTCGCAGAGCCGTTCCAGAGGAGCTGGGCAGCCCCGGCTTAGTCTGATTCTACCAAATATCATACAATAGATCATCAGCTCTATCACAACAACTATACTGGCTGGAGAAAACTTAACACAGATCTGAAATCAGCATGAGAACTCTACAGAACCCAAAGAAAACCATCAACCGCATATTTATATAATACTGTATTTATATTATTTAATTTCTATTAGATTGTTTCATATTTATGCATATTAACTTAAAATGACATTATCTTGGCAAATATAATTGCAAATTCAAGCAAGATGCATTGAGAAAGTGATTATAAAATACAGGCAGGATAATATAAATGTGGATTATCAAGTTATATTGTATTTTTCAGCCACTAACCATTATTAAAGAAATATAGTGTATTTTTTAGTAATAAACCCACACATCTGAATGTTTTATAAATCTTAATTAAGTGGAAAAGACACTGGGACACTGCATGACTGTAGATACAATAGGTGCACAATGGATGCAGAACCTGAAATTGCCTTTTCCCCATTGGTTCTGTAGCAAAGGTGCCAATTTTATTTGGAACCTGTTCAAGGAGGTTGGTACCAAAAACCCCATATGGTTCTTCAGTGTGTTCTTCTCAATCTTTGTATGTCATTAGTATTTCTGGGAATATTATTTACTAATTTACTGTTGGGTTCCTTTTCCCCATCTATTCACAAACGACAAAGAAAAATAAATGCTGAACACAGTGTAGATGTTTGTGTGAACACAGACTAAAGATCAGAGCTGTCAACTCTCACATATTTGGTGTGAAACTCACACTTTCGCTTTTAATCACATGCTCAATTCTCCCAACCTGGCCGACAAATTTTAACCATCCCACTTCTCAAATTTCAGGGAGCTGTCACCACCATCGCTGCTCCTTGGTTAATTAAACAAAAATATAAAACCTATTTACAGTGTTTCAGCCAATAAAGCCAGAGAGCAAATGAAATACATTGGAAGCTATAGCATAACTTGAGCAAAAGTGCCAAATGTGAATAGATCAGTTTCAGCTCATTCAGAACATAAATCCTAAATTTCTAAATTGGGTTTGAGTCAGTTCAGTTGGAAATGTTCCAAAATAGCAGTTGAGCCCAGTTAGAAATTATTGTGACAATTCCAGCTCCAACTAAAACTGGAACAAACAGTAGAAGAGAGGGATGGTCAACTCCTGGACGGCCAGTGTCCAGCACAGTTTGGTAGTTCCCCTCCTCAAACACTCTCGCTAGACCAGCCAATGAACAGGTGAGCTGAACCAGGTGTGTTTGAGCAGGAAAATCTCCAAACAGTGCTGGACACCAGCTCTCCAGGACTGCAGATGCCCAGGCCTGGACTAGAGAGATGTTAGCAGTTACTATATTAGTACTATATTACATACGCTACTGTAATCTCACACTACAGTCCAGTGTATCTGAGGCTGGCTGTACAGAAATGGACAGTGGTTTCACTGGAGAAGCATTTCAGGCCAAAAAGTCCCATTTCCCGACAGACCCTGTGTCTGTTCGCTCGGCTGGGCTCGGAGCACTCTCGCAATGAAACAAGCTGCGTTACAAGATCACAGACAACCACTGGACATTTGTACAGACTTGCACTATTATTAGGAACCATGCCTGCAGTGTGTTATAGCCGAGCTCATTCTGAGACCATTTCTCTCCATTTTTTCATGTCCAGCTCACAGCACAATCTCTGCCCTTCGCTTCTGTGTAAATGTCGGGGCACCACCGTTAATATTTCAGTCTTGTCGAGTCTTGATGCACCACACCTCCTAGACAGAATACGGTGCAACTGAGCAGCCATTTAGCTCATGGACTTGGTAGAGAGGAAGTACAACATGTGTGGCGTATGCAGGGCTTCCATCCATCCGGCTTTTCAGGTGTTACCTCATGGCCATGCTGCTTGGAACTAATCATATCCACTTTGTGTTCCAAAATTCACACCACGTTACAATCTATAGACTCAACAACGACCTGTGGCTTTGATCAAAGAGCCGTTTAAACACTTCGTTCTTCTTTCTCGAAGCCATTGACTTTGCTCCCATAGCCCTAAATTAATCATAACATTCCAGCTAAGCTCAATCCGCTCGATGCGCACAAGATGAGTGTTTAGCGAAGGTGCGTGGGCCTTTGGGGTTTACACATGGAGGCGAAACATAAATCACATGCAAAACAGACGTCAGGAGCTCATCTTCTGGGATCTCTGTGCGATGCTGTGGCCCAGAATGCCAGACTCACTCAGCAGCTGCTTCATTTAAGCCACATCTCTCTGAGGTCTGGGCTGATTGTGGCAGAGCCAGACCAGGGCAGACAGAGGAATCCCCACAGTGCTGCAGCTGGCCCTCCACTCCAGCCCTGATAGATGACTTGTGTGCCAGGCTGCTGAAAAGCCTTGGTTAGCAGAAGCTAGACCAATCAGATTCCATGTATCTTGGTGAACAACATAACAGTTTTCTGAACCTACAGGTAATTCGTGGTGACTGCAGTGCAAGGTTACTTGAAATGTACAGTGGAAAACCAGGTCTTTAAGATCTTGGCAGCATATAGAGCAGGTTCCTGGTCCTGGAGATCCACTATCCTGCATAGTTTAGATCCTGATCACCTGATCCAGGTAATGAACGGGTTCAGGGACATTTTAATGATTAGAACCAGGTATGATGGGAAGTCGTGTGGATAAAAAAACTGCTCACATTCTTTCACGCCTGCAGATATTAACTACCACATGTACAGAATGTGTCCTCATGCACAAGTTCAACAACTGAGATTAAATTACCGAACTGCGAACGAGAAAAAACATGTGAGCGATATTTCATCATGCGAACAAAGAAAAAGCCTCAGTGAAACTTGTGAACCCTGCGCACACAAAATATGCTTCGCGTGAGCAAAAATATTGTTTAGATTAAGCATATTTTGTGCTCACACAGATCTGACAATTTAGGGCAGGAACCAAGGAAGGCGTTGGCTCTCTCGTGATTGGTGGTTTTTACCTCCACAGACTTCACTGTGCCTTTATGGACAGCTTCATTCACTGGAAAAAGTGAGGTACACAAAGTGTCCATAAGTGTGTGGAAGCTCAGCTGAACTTATACCAAGTTTCTGTCTGAATGGTTCGGTCGTGTAAAATAGTCGTATATGTTTCAGCTGCAGTTGCTGGCTGTGGAATACAGATAATGCTAAGCTGGTTTCAGTAGCTAACTGGCTGCGTCTAAATTTTTCAAAGGTCAGATCCGCAAAAGTCAGAATACTCGTCATGTGATAAAAAATATTCTTTGTGCAAACAAAGTACACAGAAGTTCTGTTTTGTTTGCATGTGTTTTTCCGCGCTGACTCATTCTGTGCATGTGGAAGTTAATATCTGCTCATGAAAGAATGGAATTCACTCGTGAGCAGTGCACTTTGATGCAAATCTGATGCCGTAGTGGGAGCTCTCCAGAACCAGCATTGAGTGGACTTGTGGGCAGCAATGGCCTAGAGTTTGGGAATGGATAGGTGCAGGGTCAAGTCCCAGTCCAGGGCCTACTGAGGAAGATACTGTTCGACTGCACTGCTCCCTGGGTGCTGTTGGTAGCTGCCCATTGCTGCGTGTGTGATGGGTTAAATGCAGAGGTCACATTTCATTGTGATGCTCTTTATTTGAGATCAGTTGTGTTCACGATGACGAAGAGTCACTTTCACTTCACTGCACATGGGCTGAAAAAAAGAGTCCATGACCCTAACAGCCACAACAGCAGAAATTGTGCCAAGTGCTTATAATCCTTCTGTTCTGGAGACTTTTGTGGAGAAATGACGGTGAGAAGCTGCTTCTTTTTACTCCTTTGTTTTCTGCTTGTTGAAGTTTTTATTCGGTAACTGCTACTAATGGTTCAGTGAAAGCTACATGATGAAACAGGTGTGCGGTTATGAAAGCAAGGACCAGAACCTGTGTGGTGGTGTAGGAGTGTAATGAATGCTGGGCAGAGCGAATGCCCTTGGTAAACACCCTCTGGAAATTTCACAGCAAGGTTTTATCTGAGCAGATTCTGAGCCTTGGGTACGATTCAGTGAGACAGTACTGTACACATCCACTCAGACACACACGCACTCGCACATCCACTCAGACACACACACACACTCGCGCACACACTCAGACACACACACACACACACTCGCACACACACACACACATCCACTCAGACACACACACACACTCGCACACCCACTCAGACACACACACACACACTCGCACACACACACCACTGGCCTAATAGTGAGTAGGTCCCTCATGCCACCAAAACAGCTCTGACTGTGGTGTGGTGTGTCTGACTCCTTTCTATCAGATCCAGGTACAAAAGGATCCTCTCTGAGATCGGACCACACTCCCCAAGTGCATCAGTGAGCTTTGGGTGCCACGCTCACACACTCTCTTACACACACATATACTACAAAAGGCATCCATGTGGGAGTCTGGACCCAGAGTGTACTGTATATTGTTTTGGCCACAATGAGGGAGGGAGGAGAGAGAGAGAAAATTAATGAGAAAATTGCGTTAATGAGAAAAAAGAAACTGAAAGAAAGAAAAAAGTAGGAAAAAAGAGAGAGCAAGAGAGAAGAGCAGTGGAAAAAAGGGAAGAGAGAAACAGAAGAGAAAGAAAAGGAGAAGAACGAAAAAAAAGGAGGGAGAGAGAGAAACCAGTAATTCTGGTTGCAGACAGATGTAAATTCTTCCTGTGTGTGTGTGTGTGTGTGTGTGTGTGTGTGGAGG